>JAMKCH010019332.1:0-41094 GCA_023653785.1 Ophioderma brevispina | reverse complement strand
TATTGTGGAGCAAAAACGGGCGATTGTTAACCTGCCGGGGGTCACTGTTGTTTTTGAGTCGTACACATGATCGTCTGTAAACTCAGGCTCGAGGAAACACCTTGTTGAAACATGTCAAAACATCTTTGGTGCTGTTTACATTCATGGCAATGATATTACAAAAATGTCTCGCTAACATTATTGTAAGTGTTGTACACATTTTCTAAGTCATCATCGGTGAAAAAATCATTTTCATGTCTAAAGGCGACACAATGTGGACAGATCCAGCCGTACTTGGGGTCCTGAAAAAGCGCGTACGTTTTTTCATTGATACCGCAACATAATGGATGGTTCCACGACTCACAAAAATCGCACTGCAACCCCCGGCCGCCATCAAAGATGTCGCCATTACATAGTGCGCATGGGGCCCAGCAAGCACTACAGTACCACTGATCACCATTGTTCTTAAGCCGATATACTCTTTTTAGTAGTTGTTTCAGCCGAAAAAGGGTCAGCTTCAAACATCGTGCAAATTAGTGTTATACGCAGACGATACCGCTTTGTACAAACCAATTAACACCCAAGATACTGTCGACTTTCAAGATGATATTAACAAAGTCTTTAATTGGTTTACATCCAACTTCCTTCAAGCCAATGCTTAGGAAACCAAATCCATGGTCATATCTACTAGGCACAATCCATACCCAAACCTACAATTTTATCTCAACAACCAGCCCATTGACAAAGTTAGTGACATCACCTTCCTTGGGATCCAAATTACCAGCAAACTTACCTGTAATGTACATATAGATGCCATCTGCAAAAAGGCTCGGAAGATCATTGCCCTGACCATAGAAATTTCCACCTTGCTCTTAAAAATCTTCGTCGCACCCCATGTACATTTCCTTGGTTCGTCCCATATTAGAATATAGCAGCACAGCCCCTGGCACCCACTTAACAAGACCATATCCAATCGTTTGGAATCTGTTCCAGAGATTTGCATGTCGGACCATTTTGCAGTCTTGGAATCTTGAACATGATGACCTCCTTTTCCAAACTTCCTTGCCTTCTCTTGAGGCTCGGCGTGACTTTTTGCCGTCTGTCATGTCTTGCGGGTCTTTTCCTCTGCTCCCAATGGGGGTTTTTTTACTCCTCACTCTCGTGCCAACTCCAATGTAATCATTCTCTGAGCGCCCTCTATCCACCATTCTGTCGCCTCACTCTTTGTCAGAAACGTTTTTCACCAGGTCCCAATTTGGAATGATCTGCCGGAACATGCTGTGACGTGTGCCTCCCCCCCTTTCCTTCTTTTCAGGCGCTGTTAAGGTCACTCCAGGGCTAGTGTTTTATTCTTTTTTGTTTTTGGGTCTTTTAACATATTTTTCTCTCATTTGAGTTTCTTTTATTTAATTTTTTGGTGGTTTATAATGCTTCCCTTTAATTTAGTGCTTTAGTCATCACTATTGGGCTCTTGCCTGTGCTTTTTGCCAATGTTATAAATACATAAATAACTCTTGATATTACTCTAGCACATTCCTTGGAAAGCCTGGTATATATCCGTCCTAAACAGCCTCTGATTATGAATCTTTCCGGCAGTCTTGTTCACCATCTGGCAAATTTGTCATAGTTATGGGGTTTTGAGCATCCTCTTCACGTTCTGACCCAGATCATCAGTGAATCCTTCCGGAATCCTGGCCAGTCTGCTTCCATAAGTAAGCGACGCTTACAAGCACTTTGTTTTGTTTCCTTATCTTAGCTGCAAGCGTTGACTTGGATACCGATTGGGCGATGTTGAGTTAATGGACCAGGATCCAGAACAATCTTGCTACACAGAATAGAGATGTTTTTGCTAAAAAATAGCTAATTTCAGGGTTTTAGACCGCTCTTTCAACGGCGCTATAAATTATAGCGGCAGCTTAGGGTCGTGAAGGAACGTCGATTGTTCACTGTCTTTCATTCTATCATTCTTCGACAGCTTGCCCCATCTTTGTTAATTTCATCATTGTACCCTTGGTACTAAGGGCTTTGAAATCAACCAAGAAGTGAGGTTTGGTTGAATTCCCAAGGCTGAGTTGAGTGTGCTTGAAGTCTACTGATGATAGGTTGTAGACGGATGTAACTATGACAGTGCTGAGCTCAATAGTGAGGACTTTCGATGTTGTTGTCGGCAGACATTGAGGTTGCTCTACTTAGTTGCAATGTTTTTCCCCGGCTGTTTTCACACATACATGCAATTCTATTGTCGATGTGGTCTCTTGATGTCACGGACCACTTTCCTGTATGGTTGGTCGGTGGTTATCGATTCCTGTAGACATAGGACATCGCATTGGAGATTTGTTACACATATCAGCAATGATATTACTTTTCGCATTAGAAAACCCTCCGCGTTCAATGACGCTATGGGCCCATTACAGACTTAGAAAAGGCCTGCGATGGGGTCCAGTCATGATATCGGTATACTTAAGAAATGAGTTATGGAAAACAGTGTTTGGTGTTTGTATGAGATTAGTTCACTGCTGGAGCTTACTAAAAGAGGAGCTAACAACTGTTCCTACTTCTCCCCCTTTTGGTCAAAAGGGCTTTAAAAATGTCAGTGAGTGTGTGTGTGCGTGTGGTGTGTGTATTTGTGTGTGTGGTGGTGGGTGCGTTTGTGTTTACCTCCAACGAGGACACACACCTGACTTTTCACTATCTAAATGAGGACTTCGTTACCATAAACAACCTAGGACGGTCCTCGTTTTTAACTGATGTTAAATAATCTAAGTATTGCAGTTTATATATTCCGTAATTTACTTATATGTAAACTGCAATATAATATTGCAGTTATTGCAGTGATCTACTTGCCCTCCATTATGTAGGGTTAGGGTGAAGTCGAGTGATATACTCGCCCCAGTGACTTAGGTTAGGCTAAACGTTCGAGGGATCTACCGCCCCAGTGACTAGGGTAGGGCGAAAGCCGAGTGATCTACTTGCCCCAGTGACTTATGGTTAGGGTTATAGTTAGTGTTAGAGTTAATTAACCCCTAACTCTAAACATAACCCTAACACCCCTAAGTCCACTGAGCTAGAGATCACTCGGCTTTCGCCCTACCAGAAGTCCACTGGGGCAAGTAGATCACTGGGCTATCGCCTTAACCCTAAGTCATTAGGGCGAGTAGATCACTGCAATAAACTGCAATAAATTATATTGCAGTTTATCCGTTAAAATAACATTACGGATAAACTGCAATACTTAGATTATTTAACATCGTTTTTACACAACAAACGAGGACGCGTCCCTCGTTTTGTAACGAAACCAAAAACAACGTTTTTACTTGCCTGCTATCGTAATTGTCCCCATAGAAAAAAAAACAAGCTTGATTTTCATTTTTTTCTGTTCGCGCATGACAGTAAATTCACAATCATCTCTTAATAATCTTATTATAAAACGACGGCAATTTTGGCTTATTCAGCTTCAGGTGGAATCTAATACATTAAGAACTTCCAATATGAAAAAATATATCCTCGTACGTGTCTCTTGGTAATATGGGAGGGCGTGTTGCTCCATCAGTTCCACTATTAGCGTGTGTTAAATGGCAAATAACCATCTGTTCAGAGTTGATCGACTGTACAATTCTATGGGCTGTACGTTTTGCATTAAAAACAAAGCATTGGTATTACTTTTATGTTTCTTTACTGCCATGATAATTTCCATACAATTATTTTCACTGTCCGTTAATATTCCACTTGGCTTGTAGTTTGCTCGCAACATGGTTTGTCAAGGACCAGGTAAATCACCTCTATGTAGGTTGACTCAGCTGCTGCAGGGATCATCTTCTTTAACCTCCAACCTCGCTGTCAATAATAAATAAACAGGCATGACTGTTAATGATCTCAATGACAGGTAAAGAAAGCCTTCATGGTTATCCAAACCACTAACCTGGCTACCGTAAGGATAAAAAAAATTTTTTAGTTTTTTGAAATTATTTAAATCACTGAAAAAAATATTATATGTCCTAAAAATGCAATAATATAGTTGTTGAATGTCATGATGACATAGACTGGGTACTTCTCAAAGTAAAATGGTTTGGACAGTAAATTTTTAAGCAATTCCTCCGCGCTCATCAATTCGATATCGATTTGCCCAAACTCAGGCGTACCAACTATAGAACATCTCGTGCTGGGCGTTTTTAGTATATGGGGGAATTGTAATTGACTTTTTGGTTTAGTTTTTCTAATATACAATTTTACCACCACCTTTCTGAAATCCTTGAAAGGCTTGAATAGGGCTTTGCAATGCGCATTATTGCTTCTACCGCATGTTTGTTTTCCGCGGTACTTGATGGGGCGTACGTGCAAGTGCCAGGCTCTTATATCAAGTAGAGAACAAAATAGACATAAATTGGAACAACAAGCACCATTAAAAATGACACCCATGATTTTTTGGAACCTTCATACAATTTTGATTTGGAAACAAGGCGGTTCTCGAACCACAAGGTCCCCCGCCCGTCGCGGTAGAAAAAGGGAGAAAAGTAACATAACTTAAAGATCACAAGGAGGATTGTGATGGAAACCACAGAGACTCTTACCATAGCAGTTGCAATAGATTGGATGACCCCAGATGACCTTAAAAATTCTGGCATCAAATGTTGACTACACCCACCAAGTTTCATGACCATATACCCATTTGTAGTTATTTAACCTTGGAAGGCCCACATGACCTTGAAATGAAATTCAAAATTTCCAGCACTGGATGTTGACCACACCCACCACGTTTCATGACCATATACCACCCTTTGCAGTGATTTGACCCCGGATGACCCAGAAATACCTTGAAAAAAAATTGGCATCATATTTTGACTGCACCCACCAGGTTTTATGACCATGCAACCATGCATAGATATTTGTCCTTCGATAATCCCGCATGACCTTAAAATGATCTTCAAACTTTCGGCACTGAATGTTGACCGCATCCACCAAGTTTCATCATCCAACCACATGTTTAGTGATTTGACCTTGAATGACCCACATGACCTTGAAATTACCTTCAAAGTTTTTGTCACCGAATGTTGACCATACCCCCCAAGTTTCATCATCCTACCACAATTGACAAGATTTAAAGCAATTTTTGACATTTGACCTTTGACCCATGCCACATAACCCATCTCCGAACACATCCGCCGCCTACTTGAGCGACATCTACGGTGCGAAGATGGGCATCCATTCTTGCTTAGATCAAAAGATATCGTATTGGCAAGGTTTATAGCAATTTAAAGGTGCTTGTTCCTATTTTTGTCTATCGTGTTCTCTAGAGCCTGACACTTGTACACACTGACCATCAAGTACCGTAGGAAACAAACTTGCAGTTTTGATGCTAGACGCGATAATGCATAGTGCAACGCCCTATTCACTACCGTGCTAATATTGATGGTTAACCATTAAAACGGTACTTTTTGTGGTCCACCAGCTATAGCTGGAGGACCACTTAGCAATCCGTTGTGCGTGTGTATGTATGTGTGTGTGGATGTGTGTATGCGTGTGTCACTAAAATGTTATTTTTTTGTTTGTTTGTTTGTTTTTAAATTTACCTCAATTGAAAAGTTGAAGCTCAATTGGAACCAAAAGTGTGTCATAGGTGCGCCATGGGATCCCTCATATGTTGATGGTTTGGTTAAAGCAATATTGGAGTGCACATTTTTTGAAGAGCGCCCCCAATTTCAAAATTTGATATTTTTGCACAGTTACGTTGGTAATTGTCTAGGACACTATACCTGCGAACGAGAATGCTAAAAAATGCGTATTTATCACAAAATAAGCGATTTTGTAATTAGAATTGGGATCCCAGATTGGACTTAACGGCAGAGCTGGAAATGCTGGTTTATGTCCGTCCATGATGAAATAGTGCCACCTCGAGAAAATAACCTCTAACTTGACTTGCCCGAACTATTAAAACAACTAATGGATGAGCGTAGACACGTACATGGCGCTATTTCCCGGCTATTTCACATTGGAAGGCCGTTTCCAGCAGCCGTTGAATTATTATCGGGGATCCCCGATAATAATTATTCTAGTACAAAATTCCTTCGTTTGTGACACATAGACATTTGCGAGCTTAACCATTCACAGGTATAGTTTACTAGCCAGTTACCAATGCAACCGTGTAAAAATCTCCAAATTTTTGAAAAATTGGGGGCGCCCTTCAAAAAAATGTGCTAATATTGCTTTAAGTTTGGTAATGTGTGTGTGGGTGTGAGTTTGTGGTAAACAATGCTAACCCCAGCACTTACTGCACACATACTCTTACTCGTTGCATGATCAATTAACTTAGAACAACTGGCCCAAGACTCATAGACTCATATGTCTGTACACAGATTTACCTCTGATGACGCCGTGAGACCTTTGACTCAATTCACAAGCCGCGATGGCAGATGACACATACGTTCCAGGGAATGCTGTATTTTTGTGGGCTGCCAGCATAGCTGCCAGGACCACTTTAATCTGTTGTGCGTGTGTATGTATGGATGTGTGTGTCACTGAATTTAAAAGGTGAAGTTCAATTGGAAACAAACTTGTGTCATAGGTGCAATATGGGATCCCCCCATGTTGATGAGGTCAAAGGTCACGTGCCAAGGTCAAATGTCATGTGAGGTCGAGTTGAAATAGGCTGGCGGCCCACAGCATATATTCTTTGAATATATCGCGCGCGCAAACCGAGAACCGCGAAATTCTAGTTTACTTTTAGCTACATTTTGTTGTTGTTGGATAGATTGGCTAAGTAGGAAATCCCAACCACCCCTCCCCCGTGTTCAGACTACCAAGCTGCACATCATAGTACATGGTCCTGCAATGTGAAAAACTGTTTTGTTACTCCAAAAAGGAAGTTGGTCTCATATCACACATACAAAAGACACTATTAATAATTATAAAATAATATTTACACAAAATTACTAGAAAACAAATATTGCACATCAAGGACAACACTGATATAGTTTGATGTGCATACGCTCAGCCAAATGAGCAATGCATCCAAATGCACACCTAATCCCAAACCCCTAAGCCAACCTTTGACAGGGACGCTTCTATATAGCTATGGATCACGAAATGCTCCTTAAAAAGTGGGTGGCCTGATCATGCCAAAACAATTTAATGGTTTCCTCGCTCTCCCGCATGGAAGCTCATCACAAAAAAACCCTGATTATAAATTTTGAGTCAAATCTTTCCAGCTGTTGGATAGTAGCTGAGAGGAGAAACAAAAATGTACTACAATTGAAATTTTGGAGTGTGACAATCTAAATATATTTTATTTTAAGTATTTGTTTCTTACTTAAAATACAAAATTGAATATACAACACTGAATACATCAAAATACTGAAAACTAACAAGTCAAAAGATAACACAACGTCAAATACCTCTGGGGGGGGGGGGCACTTGTATTCCAGGTGGATATCATCTCGTGTACAAAAACGCGTAATTGGAGTGGTGGGGGGGGTCGTTTTGTATCGCTGGCGATGTACGTCGGCGTACAGGTTTAGCGTCTCAAAACATCACAAAATGAAAATTCAGGGTATGCTGTTTCACGTCGAAATACGTGTTTGGGTATGTGATATTTTGAATACTTGTAAAAATCACATTCAAATGCTGACACAATTGGTTTTCTTCCCGAATTTTCCCTCCTGATTTCCCATGATAGATTCCCGAGTAATTTTAACCGTTTTATAGCCCTTATGTTAGCTATTTTTCTCTATGTCGTAATTGTCTCATACCCATGGCCGTATAGTCCCTTTATAATCAGGAGTTTCATTTTATTTTGGCATCGCTAATCTACACTATGACCGACGTTACAAGTTATATGTGCGTATAGAAACGGAATTAGGGTCGTCCTGTATTTATGTCGATCAAAATAGGGTCTTTAATATTTAGTCCGGGTTTTTACTTAGTTCAATGAATGGCTGAATTTGTCAGAAAAAACCTGTCAATTACGATATCCGCAGACTCATGAATTCCAAAGAAATCGGGACTTTATAATAAGACTTTACTTTTAATGTAATTGATTTAATTCAAAACTTATTAGGCCCTAGATATGCGCAAATTGAAGCTTTTACTCCTAAGAGTGAAATAAAATACCGAAAACTTCAATAAAATCATGTGTAAATATTTCCTTTTTTCGGGTTAAGTATACAATAAGAGACTATAGCCTGTTCGGTGTATGTTTACGGTACATATGATAACTGTACTACGTTTAGGGTCAAATACGGCCAAATACTGGGGGGGTTAGAGTGTATCTTTTTAAATTGTTATGCGAATTACTTGTTTAGGGGAGAAAAATTTTGAAATTCATGATTGGGGTTTGAAAATGGTATGGCAAATTCAAACCCAAAGTACTTGTTTAGGGTAAGCAAAATCAACAAAAAATCCTGCTTAGGGTGTTTTTCCTGGTCCAAGTGACATACGCGCTTAGGGTCCGTTGTGGGAGTCCCATACACTGAGCATGATATCCACCTTGAAATACAAGTGCCCCCCCCCCCGGGGACACTACTGTTTTCAGGACTAGCGCTTAAACACACGGTGGAAGGTGGCCTCTCTAATGCTAACGGAAGCTTGTTCCAGAGCCTAGACCAATGACGTTGAATATCTGTCTCCAATCAGGTATAATCTCAGAAGAAGGCCGTAGCCTTGCGTCCTCGGCGCCATCAGAATTACTGTCCAACACATTATACAAATTTAGACCAGTATAAACGGTATGATGGAACCTGTCCATGAAGAGATTTACACATACCAAAACAACAGTGACACGTTTCTTAACCACAACCAGTGAAAGTGAACAAAAGTTATGACGAACTTTGGTCACGAACCGCATGCGAACACCACGCGAGTTTTATTTTGCAAGCGCTGGGGCCTTTTGAGATCTATTTCACTGGCGCCGTAAAGTAATGAGTTGGCATAGTCAGTGCGGGATAAGACCAAAGATCGTCCAACATGGTTGCTTTACGTTAGCATCAAACTGATAAAGTTACGAATATGGTAATTATATTCTTACAGATGCTCCATCTGATTGGACATACTAATGGTGGAATTAAAAATAACCCCAAGTTCTTTCCACACACAGATGCAGGAACAGTTTGAATCCACCAATATGACCCATAACAGCAAGAAAGCATAGACTACCATCTGAAAGCTTCGAGGGAGAATAGATCCTCCACATCAGCCAAATGCTATATCCAACCAAGTTGCCCAACTGCTTTTAAATGGCAAGTGCAGCAAGAAGCCAAGAAACTAGACGTAAGAGGTATAGTGGCTTGAGCTCTAAAACTATGCTGCTTTATTTCCAGGCGCGATCCAGGGAGGGGCGGAGGGGGCGCGCGCGCCCCTGGTAATTCTGCAAATTCTTGCAAAATCAGCCCATTTTGAGCTATTTTGGACCAGTTACAGCCTTCAGGCCCCCGGTAATGTCACATTTTTCTCAAATCCTGATCGCCTTGATTCCACGGGTTCCCATAGATCTGGAGGAAAGCACATGTTAAATGGCACTCCTAAAGCCTCGTAAAGATCCATTAATCCAAATCATAGACTAGATATATCAGTTCATAGCTACAAGCTCTTTGAACATCTCAACCGTATCGCACCTGTGATAACGAACACCTCATACCAGAACAAGCAGATTTCCCGTCATGCAATTCAACAACAAGCCAAACATTCAACATGTAACTCATCAAAGGATACTTGCAAACAGGATGTTCTTTGTCTAGCTATGAGTGAAGACAAGCCTAGGAGGGCAGGAACTTGTCGTTTTATCTATGCAGACGATCTTGAAATGAGTGCACAGATGCAGGCTTCACAGTTGTGAGAGAGACTCTCCAAATCTTTGGATGAACTCACACCTTATTATGAAGAAACTCTGCACCTACGTGCAAATCCTCCAGCACAGGTGGTGCTTTTCCATCTACGTACCGTTACGCCAATATCAGCTTAAACTAACCTGGTCTGGAACACCCTGGAGCACTGGTGATAATCCTGTCTACCTAGGAATTTTAAGACCACATCAGGAAGACAGATTAAAATAACTCTACGATCGACGGCACCCACACCGTGCTACTCATGTGCAAGAATGCCTGCCCTGTAATGGGAAAGATCAACACATACCAAGAAGCTGGACCAGCGTTAATGCCTCCTGCCGGCTTTAGCAACAGGATGTCTTAAAAAAAGCCCAATCTAATTGAAACTTAAACACTTAGCAGGACTTGATCCCCAGACATCCGTCGTAGTGTAGCGAGCATTCAGACTTACAGAGACTGCTACCGCCTTAAATACAGGAAAGTCCATCCCCTTGAAAATAGTCTCTAAGGAGTTAAAGGGAGACGCCTTGTGGAGAGAAATACTTGCTATCAACCAAGTAACGTCTTTTGTTATTGAACACGGTGAGCATCTTCCACCTGGCGCTGACTCCCCATGGGCTGAATGACGATGTCTCAAAGTTCTCAACAGATTGAGAACTGGAATCGGCCGATCTAAGGTTTCCTTGCAAGAAGTGGGGCTGCCTGGAAACAGATCAGGCCACTCACTACCTGTGGTTATGGAACAGCGCCACATACAATGGAATATCTCTTGGTCTGCCCACTGTTGGAGCAACAATGCACAGACAATGACCTTGCGGACAATGATCTTGCGGAATCCATCTCTGGATAGATCATATTTAAGAACCACTGTTTGAATACGATAAGAAGACCCCCCCCCAATTTCTGAACCAACAAATATTTTCCAACTTTCTTTCAGCATTGATAATGTCTTTAGTCATTACTATGCCGAGTTTCATGGAAAAACACTCATGAGAAAGTTATTTTGAGGGTGCACCCCATACACCAACAGGTGCGCAAAAGACCTTATGCACTAAGGGTTAACATTTAATGTTGAGTTTTTCAAATTTGACATAATGTGTGACACCAACTTTTTTTAAACATGAGCTGATTTCATTGAAATCTAGCCCTTTAGTAAAGTCTTCACTAAAACTGGCCCTTATCAAACATTTTAAAAGGGGATGCTTCGATTTAAGTCCATAAATTTTTCACCTTGATAGAATGGCCTTCACCGCAAAACCCCGTCTGTAAAGTTTCGCGCCGATATTTCAACCCGTTTTGAAGTGAGAGCTAAAAACGTGATTTTGTAATCCCCATAGAATACTGTGTAAAATAAATATTGGTCGACCAAAATGGAGCATATTTTCGCTTATAACATCATTCCAAACCAAACATACTTTAGCCCTACGATTTCACAGAGTAAATGAGAAAAATAGTAGCTTTCTTCTGATACCAAAATTTTGACCAGTTCCGGTAACATCTGGAGTCCCTGGGGACGAGGCTATTAGCGATCGAACCATGGACCTTTAACATACTGCAAGAACTCTCACCTGCAACATGTCAGCTCTACTAGCATCTGTTACCACAAACATGGCACATCTGGCTGCATTTATGACGGGATAAGTGAGATTAACACGGCATGGAGTGTGGGTGGTTTTGGGGAATCACTGATTGGAGCAGCCAACACAGATGTCTCCTGCAAAAAACAACAAAGAACAAATTAAAGGGGCTTCATAATGGCAATGTGTGGATTTTAAAACTATTGCCTATTTGTTATTGATGGTACACCATCAGCAATATATGTGCAAGTAATTAGTGCAATTAATGCCCAGGTCAAAATTCCAGTTGATCCCAGTTGAAAGTTGTTCCATTTTCCATGACGGAACTAACTGGTTTCAACTGTTTTTAACTGTTTGTAACTGGTCTTAACTGAGTTCAACTGGTCACTACAAAACCTAGTTGAAAATTGTTCCATTTTCCGTCACGGAATCAACTTTTTTATCTGGATTCAACTGGATATTAAACTGGGATCAACTGGATTTCAACTGGTTCCAGTTGAAACCAGTTTAACTGGTATCAACTGGAATTTTGACCTAGGTGATTCCTCAGGACAGTCGCCCCTCCTTCAAAGTCTTGTATAGATCAGCTTACAGCGGATTGTTTACTTCTAGTAATGTGAATGCGTTCACACCAATATTGAGGGCAGAATAAGGCGTGTCTGATGTAACTCGAAGGTGCAGAAGAAATGTCTGCCGTGAAAATAGTCTGTAAGAACTCAAAGCTTTTTTAATAAAACACAAAGTTTACTCACTTTTACGTCCATGGGTCGAAAAACTGACTTAGCTGGGACATTTTTAACATTTTGATAAAATACGCCACGCCCAAACTCTTAATTCAAACAACCAATCGTGGTTCACGCCATGCTGATTACAAACCTTGACATACGCACAATTGGTCGCCTAATTCTGTCCTTGACTATAATTTGCGGCTCAGAAATCTCATCCTACCTGGAGTATTTTGTGTCCAGGAAATAAGGAACATGTATGTCCATCTGTGCCCATCCCTAGCACCAACAGGTCAAAGGTCGGTTTGTCTTGACCATCTGCTTCAGGAACCTTTTCGACTTTACTGGCATAATCCTTAGCTGCATCTTCCATAGACAAAGCTGTGTTGATACCATAAATCTGCTCTACTGGAAGACTGGTCTTGCCTATCAAACCCTCCTTTACAATCAAGTATGGAAAGTAAGGTTATTTGAAAAAATCCATTATATATACAGTAGTCAGGGCACACAGCCTGAAAGATGGAAATGGAGTACAGACTTTTTCTATTGATAGATTTTAGTTCATTAGGACCTAAACCAATAAATTTTGGAGGGTGTGCAAAATTTGTTACAGTGCCATTTTGAAAATCCAATATGGCTGCTACCTTGTCCAAAATCACCAACAATCCCTTAAGTATTTCCGATAGAGATCAATATCTCTCGGTACTCCGGTGTTTTAAGCACGAGAAAGTGTTGGTAATGTAATTTTATCATTACATTGCCACAAAAATCCAATATGGCTGCTCAAAAGTCAAATATGCTCTCGGAATCATTAAAATGATCTTAACTCCTCCATTATACCTATTTACGCTACTTGAATACATACTGAACACCTAAAACGTGTTCTGCAGGTGTTCAAAATATGTTACAATTGATCACACTCTGCAAGTGCTACTTTAACACCTCTAGAATGCATTTCCAACGCATCAGGACAGGTCAAGTGTTCTGCACATTTTGCAGTTTAGAGGCTTGATTCCAGTGTCTATATGCATGTTTTATGCTTTACACTTATGAGATACATGTACTTGATCACTAGAAACCCTTAACTGTCATTTCTCTGTAATGGACATTTTCAAAATTCAAGATGGCAGCCAATACAGCCGCCTTCAAAAATAGTAAAACCTACATTATATGTGTATTATATGTAGTTACATCAACTAATTATTATTATAAAGATGTAAATTAGGGTATAGGATAAGTATTTGACCATTTGACATTCTTATCTGGAATTTCGGTGTCTTTAACATGCACAAATATTAAGATGGTGGGCCAATGTGTGCTGCCTTTTTACCTTCTTTAAAACCTATAAATTATGATTTTACATAGTATTGTATTAGTTTTAATTAAAACACCCAAAATGAATATTAAAGTTTAAAATTTAAAGTATGAAGATGGATGTCTTGGAGCATAATAACTCGTATCTGGTATATTTGTTTTTGAAAATATGCTTAAAAGTTCACAAATGACGCCATATATTATGAATATAGAGGACAATTTGTAGGTTTTAAAGATCTTTAAAAAGCAGTCATATTGACTGCCATCTTGATCGGGAAGCTTGTTACACCACTTGGATGTAGATATGAGTTCCTACTGGGTGTATAAAGAGCACATTATTGCCTCATTACAAATACTTGATGAGTTATGGTCAATTGAATGATATCAGGAGATATGGGTTTTAGGGTGGCATATTGGATTGATGGTAATGTTGTGATCAAATCATGGCAATAACCCGTCCAAAAGATTCCTCGTGCTTTACAACCTGGAATCTATTGCATAAAAAAATTATGGCCATTTGAATGAATTTGGGAGTGATAGCGGCCAGATTGGATTTCTAGAAAATGCACTGCACTCAAATTTTGCCACCCTCCAAAATTTTAGCTTAGTCATCATGACAAAATCGATTCAATAGAAAAAGTCTGTACTCCATTTCCACCCTGTGCCACAATTCCTCCTGAGTGACTACAGGGGGGATAGGGACAGCAAGTCTCAGATAAGTCATCTGAGAAAGATAAAGTAACATTTAATAAAGAGGACACGAGGACATTTCCAAAAAGAAGCGAAACCAAATTTTTTGTCGAACCCGGTCCCTTTTTTTTTTACATTTTATTAATGCTTACCGATGTATTAGGATCACACCTAAAGTGAAGAAGCGAATACGCCGTCTGTATGTAATAAGATGATGATTTAGTATTTTTCTGTCGTGCACGACAGAACATCAACGCATGGTTTTCAACAAGTTTCCAAAAGATCACTAAAGGCACAATGCACCCCAAAAGAGGCAAAAAATATTCGAACCTTGCAGGAGTACAGCCTGTACAGCCTGTCTCACAAAAATGGTACAATGGAAAACCGATTTATTTCAATATGAATCTCAAAATAAGGTAAGCCGTGTGTACATCATATTAAAAAAAAAAGACCAGGCTTTCAATTACTTCTGTTTCATCTATATTTGGCATGAAAAAAAATGACATAAAGAAAGGACCCTTATGACCCTCACTTCCACGAGTTTGGAAAACAATTTGGATGTACATTCTGTAAAAAAAACAGTAAAAACAGAAGAGTTCCAGGGGGAAGGTGGCAGTTTGTGGCAATTTCTGACAGAAAAGCAAGGTGTTCACATCCCTGACAGAATTTACAGTGTATCTAGCCTGTTTGCGCCCCCCCCCACAAGTAAAAAGCATTCAGACGGGGATTTCAGGCATTGTACTTTAGGCATTGTAGTAAGATATTGATCGGCAAGTGAAAGATGGGATTAGCCGGGATTTTGAAACACATATACAATAGCAATGGTCTGTGAGCTGATGCCAACATGCTTTTCAAGTTGGTAAATGCTGGCAGTAATGTCAGAATCCTTGTTCCAGAATGCCACCAAACTGCCCACCTCCCCGGGAACTCTTCCTGTTTTACTGTTTTACAGAATTGTAAACATCCATATTATGTTCACTCGTGGAAGTTGATTTCAGTAAGGGGTTTTTCATTATGTCAATTTTTTCATGCCATTATGTCCCCATTCACAAAACTGCAGGGTCAGTGTAGCAGAGCTATACTTATACAAGGCAGCAAAAATCCTGATTTTTGATTATTTTTTCGAGATTCTGATTTGGCAAAGTACTGATAGTGCCGTAATTACAGGAAAATCACATTAAGTCCAGAAATAAATATATCTGTACAAAACAAAGACAAGCAAGCCAATTAAGATAGAGGGCAAAATAATTGGTTATTCACTGTGATGAAACATTTGCAGCCAAACACTTTGTGGGAGTTTTTCAGGCTTTTCAGTATAGGTTAAAAAACTAACGGTCCCAAATAATAAACAATAAAGAATATGAGATTTATATAAAGCCCTTTACACAAGGAGACAAAGCGCTGTTGCCTACATTATTATTACGCTGCCATCATGAAAATCGTCACAATCATTTCGCTTCACCAGGCGGAAGCCGGCCAAGCGACAATCTTTGAGCAGCACTTAATTGTAATAATCCCCCTAACAGCTACCCGAATATATCGCTTGGGTCGACGATGCAAGTGAGGTAAGTGCCCTTGCCCAAATGCACAAACATGGCCACAGCGGGGCTCGAACCCGCAACCTTCAGATTATGAGCGGCCGGACTCAACCCACTGGACCACATGTGCGCTCAAAATTAATGACAGAGAAAAATTGTGATATGAAATGTGATAAATTGCGATAACATTTGCTTCAGAAAAACCTTGGTACTTTAAATACTAAATCTACTTGGATATCTCTGAGGTCATGTGGGGTTGTATTGTATGTTACTTTTGGAATGATGGTACCCCTCTCCAGAGAAAGATGACATTCAGCGCAGCCTATTAAGAGACAGTATCATGGTGGCATAATTGGTCGTATCTGCATAGCTCTGCATTCATTGTGGTAAATGGGAATTGCCCGGTGCAAAACTTTTTATAGTTCGCCGGACCACACGGCACTTTTTCAGTTGACTCCTGAGCCCGGACTATGTCCCGGACTTGCTAGTCATTTTTACTTCGTACTTGCGATTCATTCGTATAAAATTCCCACTAGCATTATAGTAAATCCAAGGGACCGTGAACTTTTTTGACACAGTCCAGTGTTCGGGAGAGGAGGCATTTGTATCCACAGAGAGAATCGATAACATCTCTTGTAAAATTGTACAGGAAACATTTTTTATTAGGGGGCCTTACAATAACAAGTACCCTACTCCTAAGCCAAATTATATATAAAAAAATTTGTTACATGTAGATTCGGGAGGGGTACATATGGGACTCTTGCCGAATCATTATTCAAAGCTTCAGACCAAACGTTTATATTTGCTTTTCATCTAAAACTCCAGCAGTTTTCCCCGCAAATATAAAGAATAATGTAATGACACGTAACATAATTTTTCACTTAATGGGAAAATGTAACTTTGAAAAATCCACGAAATATAATAAACAATATTCAAATTTGAATTGTATTCACAGAAATGATAACAAGCAAACGTCATAATGTGACAAAGGTGAAAAAGTAACCTTTTGCCTACAGTTACAATGTTGAATTAATTTTACAGGTCACCAGGGTTAATTCTGTATGACAAAGGGAAGAGGTAAGTGATTGATCAGTCCTGCCTTGTAAGTCGGACATCGCTGTTAACACAGAGGGCATATTTCAAGGTTCCATCTATCGATTCAAACGGGGTATAATCCGTTTTATATCTGCTGAAGGATTAAGATTTCTGGTGTTCACTCAAGGGGGTGGTGAAGCCCATTCAAAAGCAGTCGTCCGGGCTGGGCGCTGACCATTTTGAATATTGACGGCTAAGTATTAGTTTGGTGCTTGTATACACACATTAATGTCAATTCGATACAAACAATCCGCCAAAATATCAAGTTGTTTGTTGTTGGGTGCTATTGGTGGTTAAATTGTCCTTACCCATGGCCACACAACGATGAACTGGACACGTGTCAGTCGTTCTTGATTTAAATAAACAGCCTCAATGAATACATCTTTTCACCTAAGTGCGCATTGCATTATGAGAAACAAAGAGGTATCTGAGCACAATGATTCCATGTGCACAGTATACACCTGGCCAACTCTAACACCTACATAAATTGGTATCACTACCGATTAGTGTATATGCACGCGGCACCCCAGTATGTGAGAAAAGAAGCGGAGGCAGCCATTGCTTTCTATGTTGGTACTCTATTGTTTTCTTGTGTCGGGCAAAACATGCGAGACGCATGAAATTTCTAAAGATTACGTAACGTATTTGCCTCTCTATCTATATAGAACCTCTTTGTGTCACTCTCCATCTCTTCTACTTCCATTGCTATCCCAAATAGAAAATTCATGTACAGCTCAAGCACACCATGGGCACCTATATTAATTATTATTCAAGATGGCGGAATGTGAGTGATTTGAGGGAAAGAGCGGCGGGCCTCTAAGGAATGAGGGCATGTATATAAGGCCCTTAATGCGCCCAAGTCAGCCACATTCCACAATCATTAGTGCTTATAGCGACCCTGCATGCAGCTGTCCAAGTATTTTTTATTATAACTTCAGAACTCATCCTGCCGTCATTGTTAGCTTGCTTCCAAATTTGGGTAGACAGAATTCAACACCATAGTCAGCACTTTGCACAGTGTAACTCCAGCCAGCACACTGTAGCCTGGTATCTACAGCATGCAGCAGGCTTATTGTATACACACTTGAAGGTAGCTGTGGTGTTTGACGCCAGTTCTGCTCTTAGGCAACCTTTTTTTTTTCTTCGCTCTAAAGCACGTATTTCATCTGAAAATAAAAGGTGAGATATTTCCTTTTTTTTTACTTGGCTGTTTTTTCAAGGTATTCACGTGGAACATTTGCAGCCAAACCACTTTGTGGGGGTTTTCAGTAACGCGTAAACAAATCTAACGTACCAAAATAATAACAATAAAAATAATGAGAGTTATTAAAGCCTTTAAAAGTAGACCAAGCGCTGTGCATATTATTATTACGCGCCATCGGAAATCGTCACAATCATTTCGCATGCACCTAGGTCGGCAGCCGGCCAAGCGCACAATCCTATCAGCACTAGCTTGTAAATATCCCCAACAAGCTACCCCGAATATAGCTTGGGTCGACGATGCAAGTGGGTAAAGTGCCTTGCCCAAAGTCACAACCACATTGGCCACACGGGGCTCGAACCCGCAACTTCAGATCATGAGTTGGCCGTCTTATCACCTGGACCACATGTGCCTCAAAATCTAATGACAGAGAAAATTGTGTAGAAAGTGATATTGCGATAACATTTGCGTCAGCAAACCTTGGTTACTTTAAATACTAACTACTTGGATATTCTTGAGGTCATGTTGGTCTTGTATTTATGTTACTTTTGGAATGATGGTTACCCCTCTCTAGAGAGATGGGACATCAGGCAGGCCTATTCCGAGACAGTATCCTGTGGCATAACTTGTCGTAATCTGAATAGATCTGCATTCATGTGGTAAATGGGAATTGCCCGGTGCAAAAAAAAAACTTTTTATAGTCGCCGGACTCAACGGCACGCTCTTTAGTGACTCATTAGCCCGCTATGTCCGGACTTGACTAGTCTACTTTTACTTCGGTACTGCGATTCATCTTAAAAATTCCCACTAGCATGTATAGTAAACCAAGCGACCGTGAATTTTTTGACACGTCAGTGTTCGGGAGAGGAGGACATATTTGTATCACAGAATCGATAACATTATCTTGTAAAATTGTACAGAAACATTTTTTATTTATGGCCTTACAATAACACTTCCCCTAACCCTAAGGCCACTATAGAGATAAAAAAATTGTTACTTTAGACTCGGAGAGGGGACATATATGGGACTCTTGCCGAATCATTATTCAAAGCTTCAGACCAACGTTTTTATATTGCTTTTTCATACTTAAAAAACCCGCATTTCCCGCAATATAAAGACTAAGTAATGACAATTAACATATTTTTCACTTAATGGAAAATGTACTTGTAAAATCCACTGAAAATATAATAGCCAATATTCAAATTTGAATTGTATTCACAGAAATGGATAGCAGAAACGTCATAATGTGACAAAAGGTGGATAAAAGAACATTTTGATCACGGATTACAATGAAGTAATTTTTACAGGTCACCAGAGGTTAATTCTGTATGAAAAGTGAAGAGGGATAATGAGGATCAGTCCTGCCTGTAAAGTCGGAAATGCATGTTAACATAAGAGGCATATTTCCCAGGTGGTTCCAGTCTATCGATTTCAAACAATGGGATAATCCGCGTTATATTGCTTGAAGGATTAGATTGTTCTGTGTTCACTCAAGGGGGTGAAAGCCATTCCAAACCAGTCGTCCGTGCTGGGCGCTGACATTTTGCATATTTGCACGGAATAATTAGTAGTTTGGGTGTGTGAAACACATAATGTCAATTCGATACAAAAGATCCGCCAAATATCAGGTGTGGCTGTTGGGTGCTATTGGGTGGTTAAATTTTGTCCTACCCATGGCCACACCAACGAATGAAAATGACACGTTCAGTCTGTCTTGATTTAAATAAACGCCTCAATGAAACAATCTTTTCACCTAAGCGCGCAAGTTGCATTATGAGAAAAAGAGTATCTGAGCACAATGATCCAGGTGCACTATTCTTAACCTGGCCACTCAACACATACATCAATTTGTATCACTACCGATTAGTGTATTTGTAAAGCGGCACCCACAGTATGTGGAAGACGCGGAGGCAGCCATGGCGTTCTATTGTTGGTACTCTATGTTTCTATTGTGGTCGGCAAAACATGGGAGACGATGAATTTCTAAAGATTGAGTAAACGTTTTGCCTCTCTATCTATATAGAACTCTTTTGGTCACTCGCCATCTCTTATAACTCCATGCATCCCAAAGCCATTCAGTACAGCTCAATTCACACATGGATATTAATTATATCAAGATGGCGGCATGTAGAGTGATTGGAGGGGAAGAGCGGCCTCCAGACTGTTGCTGTAAGCCGTAATTGCGCCCCCAATTCAGCACTATCCACAATCATAGTGCTTTTATAGCGACCTGCATGCAGTGTCCAGTATTTTTATTTAACTTCAGAACTATTGCCGTACGTCGTAATGTTAGATTGTTCCAATTGGGTGGTAGCAGAATTCAAAACCACCATAGGTCAGCACTTTGCACAGTAACTCCAGCACACAGTAGCCCTGCGTATCTACAGCCTGCAGAGGCTTATTGTATACACATTGAAGCAGTGTGGTGTTTGACCAGTTCTGCTCTTCGATCCTAAAAGCAGTATTCATGAAAATAAAGGTGAGATCTTCTTTTTTTAATGGCTGTTTTCAAGTTCAGTGTTAGTCACCTTACTGTTGTCCAAAGCCCATCAATTGGATTGTAAAGGTGATCCATCGTGATTCCAAAACTTGCAAGCAGACATCTACAATCATTCAAGTATTTATACAGTTATATAGCGTAAGCGCTTGCCTATAGCAAACCCAATTCAGAGTGCTGTACTCGGCTTCCAGACATTAAAAAAACATTTCTACTCAACTTCCCCGTGACTGTAGCTTTATGCAAACTTTCTTCATGTTTTGAAAGTCAGCCTGTGTGAACACAATGACATGAAGGAATCCAGGACATCAAGTGATGTTCCCCAAAATAGTTTGAAATGTCCCTGATGGGACGACTTAATAGTGTTATGCCGCGTAAGCCGGAAAAAGGGGTTAACTTTCTTAAACCTTAATGTGTGATCCTTGTACCCAAAATCGGATGATATTCGACACCTGTCACACTTGCCAATCCAGAGGTGTTGCATAACAGAGACATGGCTGCACGATGGCACGAAGATAGTGAAATCAGCATACACTTATACCCTTCTCGAGCCGAAAGGACATCTAATAATCGTGCTCATGGTGCAACACATCTGGGGGCGTGGCATTGTCATAAGGGTAGCATCCAATGCTAGCGAGGTTCAACTCAACCATAACAAGAGTCCGTATCTTGAATACACATCTGTAAAAATTTTACTTCCACACACACGGCCTATCTTCACATGTATCATTTATGCTCCAAAAGCGTTGAATATTTGTGAAAATTCTTACTACCCTACTCGAGGAAATAAAAGATCCTACCTCGGAGAGTAGGTCTCCAGGCGAAATTCTTGTATGGGTAGATTTCAACTGTGATGGGCTAACACCAAGCACACATGGGAGTGGAAAAACACTTTACGAGGGGTTATGATAGCTTTCACTACGCAGTATCAGTACTAAGCCAACCAGGAATAACTCAAATCTAAATAGTTTAATTCATATTTGACAGTAGGTCAGAAACTGTCAGAATTCAGAGGTTATGCCATAACTCTTCAGTGATCATTCCCTTGTGTAGTTGAGTTAGGAAAGGTCAAAAGAACAGTAAAATGTAGTTTCAAATAAATAAAGGCTCGTTCGTACAAAAGTTGTGTGAAAAATTATTTTAAAACCTAAGTAGCTCAATGGGATAATATCGAGGGTATGATGACCCCAATGATGCATGGGCTATTTCACTAGCTTATTCAATCATATATGTGATAATCTGCCCCATTTAAGAACATGAAAATTCCATGTAATCACCGCCGTGGATTAACAAGGATTACCTTGAGCTTAGAAATAAAGGTGACAAAAAAAAGGTCCCAAAGTGAAGGTCCAAAGCCCAGTCTGACTGGGATGAGTTTAGACATTAAGGAAAATCAGTAAACATCTTGGCATGTAAACTCAAAAGAGATTACTTTAAGGCCAATTGGACGCCAGATGAGGTAATGCCTCGTAAATGTGGATACTCTGAAAAAGATCATACCGAAAACCCAACAGAATAATATTACAGGTATAAGAAATGGTAATGTAAAATGCAACACATAATAGACATAGCTAATTGTTTCAATTATTTTCTTCTGTAGTCAAAAATTGCTGAATGCTTTGATGAGCCCACTACTTTGAACGATGAGACCTGGGATGGTAACAAATCCACACCGTCATGTTCACTGAGTTTACTAAACGAGAGGTTTACAAACAAGCTCGCAAAGATGCATATGGTAAGGCCACTGGACTAGACGATATCCGTCCAAGGTTACTGAAAGCAGGCGCTAAAATAATAGCTGGGCCGCTAGCTTGCATAATGAACATTAGCATTCGGATGAGTTGTGCAGCAAATGGAAGCAAAGGAGAGGTAACACCTATATTAAAAAAGGGGGTGAAGGTTTGAAAACCAGTAATACCGGAACCCAATTTCTGTTATCCTGTTATCATGAAATGTTTGAGGCGGTTGAATCTAGACCAATTGTATAGTTATTTACAGAGGAATAAATCATGAATGAGGACAGTCGGGCTCAGACCGGGACATTCCACCCAAACGGCGTGCTAGATTCTCGGACTACGTCTTCATAATATGATGAAGGCATGTCATGGCGCGATTTTTTAGACTAAAACAAGAGTTCGAACTGTCAACCACAAACGTTCTTGTAGTAAGTTGAGCAAGAGTGGATCTGGGCTGGAGCACGAGTGGTTCAAGTCCATCTTCTGACCGTTTCAACTCGCCAAAATGGTGATGGACCAATCGATTTATTCTGTGCTTCGTTGGTGTGCCCCAGGCTCCATATAGGTCATTTGTGCTGTTTAGTTTATGTGAATGATCGGCTCTGTCATGTGAACAAGGATCAAGCTAAGGTAGTCTGTATGCAGAACGATACAGCATTTTGCCAAGAGCCAAAGCATAGTCGGATTGGTACCATCCTGACTGAGGAAATGGACAAGGTCACTAAATGGGTGGACAAAAATAGCTCACCTAAATGTCAAAAAACACTAATCATGACTGTTGGTAGTAAGATCAGAATTGCCAGAAATTTCCACCAATCGTGAATCAGGAATTCATGATAAAGTACTTGAAGAGGTGGGTAAATAGCTTCCAGACTGGGGGGTATACAGATCAGCAGTCACTGGGGAGGGGCATAAATCATGTCAGAAATTCTGTCAATAGAAAAATACGCATTTTATTACAGAGAAGCAGGTCTTTCTTGAAAAATGGAACCTTAACACCATGATAGTCTTAATCTTCCATACTTTGATTTATGTGCTGTAGTCTGGGTAACGCCATAAAAAAATCTTACCAAGCTAACTAAGCTTCAAAACCGTGAAGGTAAAACCATCCTGAAAGTCAATAGGCATTTTCAAACCCCAAGTATGACTGATTTGTATGGGTTGGAAAAAGACCTGATACCAGACGAACTACCCATCTTAATACAATGGTCTACAAGTGTATTTCGGGTAATGCCCAATGATTTGGCAATATTTTCCAAAAAGTCAGTGATAAGTCCCCTTATTTTTACCAGAGGCAGTGAGCAGGGCAATTTATTCCCCCGAACCCAAAAACTTGCTCTAGGCAAAGAACTTTCCAAGTAATCGGGGATCAATTTCTGGAACAAGCTCCCGGTCATGCAAACAAACCCATTCGGCTACTACAAACCTTTTCCAAACATTCATTGTGTGCTAATTTAATTAATTTCATTTCAATACTTTTTATTATTAGTGTATTGTGCAATATTTTACTCTGATACTTAATTCAACTATTACCAAGCAATGTTTGGTTCTTGTCTTATTTTTATGTCTAAATATGTAATCAGTTGATATGATGCAATTATGTCTTTTTATCTCTATTATAGGCTCCCATTTATTAAGAGGTCTCTAATATTATTACATTGCATTAGTGTGACCCACTTTCATTTTTTTTTAAAGAAATTAATTAGTGTATAATTTTGTTGTTTTTTTCAGACGACGTCGGACATCCGAGAAAGGGGCTGTTCTTCGGGGCCCGTTACCCATGTAGGGTGTGGTTAGCTGAGGGTCATGAGCTTTTGCCCAAACCTCGGGTTTTTTGTCAGATTTATGACAGTTATCTTATTTTATGTTTAAGATGATCCTAGACGCATAACCCCGCCCGCAGGCGCGCGCAAGTGGCTGGAAGCCTGCTAAAACTAAACGGGGATTCGTCTGGTCATTCAGTCCACGGTAAGGGTATTTAGGCGGCGACTATGTTTTCGTTGTTAGAACTTATGGACCATCTGTACATTCATGGAGGGAACAATTGAAATATTTAATTATTTTAAAGAACAATATAAAGATGTTAGGAATCTTAAAAAGGAATTTTATTATGGGAAATCATAACAGCCCCCAATTTTTGGAAAAAATAAAGATTTGATGACCGTCACGGCATGATTGGTTTATTATTTTGCTTAGGGGGGACCCATCAGTAAAAAAAAATGAACGTACGTATTCATACATTGGAAAAAAACAACCGATTACCGTCATCGTACGACGGTTTTGAATCAGTAGGGAAAAGGTAAATTTTTGTACTGTTTAGACTAATAAACGGGGTCTTTTGGGAAAAAAATAATAGCACTTTGGCAGAGGGTCATATGTACCGACCTTGATTTAACAGAGTCGGATTTATAGATACCGGTCGCCCCCGAAGACAAACTGAGATCTGGTACCTGACACGTGACCTGTAACTGACACGTGACACCCAACTATTCATCTCGTTACGTTTATAAAATAAATAGGCAAAGCAGGGGCAAAGCATTCTGTACCTCTCTGTTGTCACAGCGAATCGATCAAGATGTTTGAGAGTACATACATGTGGTTCTGTACAGGGGGGTAGGACACGATCTGCTCGAGTTGGGGATTGGGGATGGTTACTTGTGAAACTGTAAAGGCATTTACTATGGCAGTCTCGGTTACAGTGACATAAAAAATCGTCTCTTAAACCTTTGTTCAAAAGATCTGAGTAATAGTAATGATAAATTAAGAAAAAACTATGAAGTGCACATTCAATCATGCTTCTGTTAATACCTGTTGATAACTCAAACCCGAAACTTCCCTGCCAAAAAGTAATCTCTATCCAACATATTACCATTGAACATACGCGCAATGGATACAGAGCTATGCGCTCTTTAGCCATTCGCACCGATACACTCTAATTACAAAACAGCCCTATTATAATTACACCCCAAAACCATGGCAACTCCTGGGTTTTTTGGAGCGTTTTTGGCAGGGCTTATGCCATGGCTGGCCTGTGGACCCTTCGCTGATAGTTTCCTTGGACGGTTGCCTATGGGGAGAGATCCTACCTGGAGGGCGGGTGTCATGTGTCATGGGGTTGTCCTTGTGTTTGGGCCATTGGCCGGCACGAGTATGGTTTTTGTAGGCCCGGCAAGGTGTCTTTCCTCTTTTATATGTTTCTCAATATGTACTTTGTGTGTCTTTTTAAATAGTTTTAGTATGTATTAATACATTGTTTTTATGTATTTTAATGTTGGCCTGGCCACCTGGGCACCAAAGGAGAACAATGCAAGTCATTGATTTTGACCAGGAAATAGAATGAAATAAAAATAAAATACCTAAATCTTAATCAATTTCTTACCTTGTAAAAGGGTAAGAATTATCAGCATCATCAAATGGTACTATCTTTTTATCCTCTATAGGCTCCCATTTTATTAAGAGGTCCTCCTAATATTATTTACACAAATTGCATTAGTGTACCACTTTCATTTTATTTTTTAATAAATTAATTAGTGTAAAATTTGTTTGTTTTTTTTTTCAGACGACGTCGTACATCCGAGAAAGGGGCTGTTCTTCGGGGGCCGTTACCCAATGTAGGGTTGTGGTTAGCTTGAGGGGTCCTGAGCTTTTTGCCCACCTCGGGTGTCAGATTTTGAACAGTTATCTATTTTCTTGTAAGATTGATCCTAGACGCATACCCCCCCCGCAGCCGTGCGCAAGTGGCTGTAATCCTGCTAAAACTAACACGGGGATCCTTCTGCTCATTCAGTCCACGGTAAGGTAATTTAGCCGGCTGACTATGTGTTTCAGTTTGTCGACTTATGGACCCATCTTTTTCACATTCATGCGGGGCCAATTGAATTATTAATTATTAAAGAACAATTACAGATGTTGAATCTTAAAAAGGAATTTTATTATGGGAATAACAGCCAATTTTTGGAAAAAATAAAGATTTGATGACGGCACGGCATTGATTGGTTTATTATTTTGCTTTCGGTGGTACCCATTCAGGTAAAATTGACGTACGTATCCCTACATTGGAAAAAACAAAACCGATTAGCGTCTTCGTACTTCGGTTTTTGAATCATTAGGAAAAGGTAAAATTTTTTGTAACTGGTTTAGACCTAATAAAACGGTGTCTTTTGGAAAAAAAATAAAGCACTTGTGCTAGAGGTCATATGTAGAGACCTTGATTTAACATAGTCGGCTTTATAATATCGTCGCCCCGAAGAGCAAACTGATATCTGATACCTGACACGTGACCTGTACCTGACACTGACACCCAAACTATTCATCTCGTTACGTTTTTAACTACAATACGGCAAGCAGCAAGCATTCTGTATCTCTGTTGTCACAACGTAATCGATCCAGATGTGAGACTATCTGTGGTTCTGTACAGGGAGGGTAGGACACGATCTTGCTCGATTTGGGCATTGGGGGATGGTAATTTGTGAACCTGCTACATGCATTTACTAGGCAGTCTCGGTCCCAGTGACATTAAAAAATCATCTCTTAAACCTTTGTTCAAAAGATCGTATAATATCATGATAATTAAGAAAAACACTAATGACGTTCACATCAATCATGCCTTCTGTAAATTACCTGTGGCATAACTCAAAACTCCAGAAACTTCCCTGCAAAAGTAATCTCTATCAACATAATACCCTGAACTACCGGCCTGGCTAAGAGCATGGCGCTTCTGTAAGCCATGCGCACCGATACACTCTAATATCAACCAGCCCTATTATAGATTATTATACACCCCAAACCTATTGCAGCCCTGGGTTTTTTGGAGCTTTGCGCAGGGGCTTATGCCATGCGGCTGGCCTGTGGACCTTCGCTGATAGTTCCTCTGACGCGTTGCCCTCTGGGTGGAGAGATTCCCTACCTGGAGGGCGGTGTGTCATGGGGGTTGTCCTTGTGTTTGGGCCATTGGCCGGCCGTATGGCGTAGGCCGCAAGGTGTTCTTTCCTCTTTTATGTTCTCTCAATATGTACTTTGTGTGTCTTTTTAAACTAGTTTTATTATGTATTATACATTGTTTTTATTGTATTTTAATGTTGGCCTTGGGCCACCTGGGCACCAAAGGAGAACAATGCCAGTGCATTGATTGGTTGACCCAGGTAAAATAAGAATGAAATAAAAATAAAATAAATAAATCATTAATCAATTTCTTACCTTGTAAAATTTGTAAGCATTATCAGCATCATCAAATGGTACTAATCTTTCATCACAGAAATAGACATGCCACTTGTCCCACTGTACTCCTTCAATAGCAGGTAGGCCTTGACACAAAAGCTTGGGAACAATCCCACCTGCTGGAACGCCGATGTAAAATGCCCCTCGCTCGGCAACTGCGGCTTTACTTCTCTCTGCAATGAAGCTACAGATCGTTGTCTGAACTTCGTCCGTACCAACGACATGCACTTTTCTCGAGCCCATTGTTGTAAAATTAAATGGATCGAAACGTAATAAATTGGTTTAGTGGTATAACGCAGACGAGAGGGTTGATAGTACTATCAGACCGGTGTGAAAGCAGATATAGTCCGGCAGGTATCATAGTCCGGGGCTCCATAGACGATAACGGAATAAAGCGTGAAACTAATGTTGCGTTAAGAGTCAACTGAATCGATTGCCCTATTGTTCACCATTGTTCCCGGACTATGAGTACGCCGGACGATAATTACTTCTACACCGGTATAGCGTTGATTTTTTTTTCACGCCAGATTTATTTTCGCGCCTTGGAGCAACACTCAGCTACTGAGAAAATATCAGCGTGCAATGAAACCGGTTTAACGCAGACGAGAGGGTTGATAGTACTATCAGACCGGTGTAGAAGTAATTATAGTCCGGCGCACTCATAGTCCGGGAACAATGGTGAACAATAGGGCAATCGATTCAGTTGACTCTTTACGCAACATTAGTTTCACGCTTTATTCCGTTATCGTCTATGGAGCCCCGGACTGTGGCTCCCGCCGGACTATATCTGCTTTCACACCGGTATAGCGTTGAATTATTTTTCACGCCAGATTTATTTTCGCGCCTTGGAGCAACACTCAGCTACTGAGAAAATATCAGCGCGCAAATTCATACCGCTATAGTGTATAAGTAAACTTTTGAAGGAAAGGGGAAACTTCTAAAGACTAGAAAAAACCAGTAAAAGTCCAACAGGTTAGCTTGTGATTGTAATATGGAAAGAGATAGCCAACAAAGAGCGAATTCCATCATCTTAAAAATATCAACAAAGAAACAGAAAACAATACTTATCAGATAAATATAACTTATATTGTTATCTTATCAGATAAATATAACTAACATTGCTATCTTACCAGATAAATATAACTTGACCAAACTAAACAAATGTGGTGGTGCTCCACAGCCAAGGAAAACAAGAAGAGTCATTAAAGGACAAGGACTTTAAGTGATATAGGCCAATCAATAGCCAATCGTGGAGAAGGCCTATGTAAACGTTGTGACCTGACAGTGTACTAAATTATTAATGTGATTTTTAACTTACAAGTTACACAGAACCATAAAATATGCCAAATTTTAATTGCAATAACTTTTAAATCAATATTTTTTATTATAGAAATCGTAGTTATTTCCATTTTCAACTTCCAAGGAAGTTGAAGGAACATCCATTTTTTTTGCTGGTATATATTTTAAGTGTCCAGATTTTAAT
This sequence comes from Ophioderma brevispina, assembly GCA_023653785.1. Lineage (NCBI taxonomy): Eukaryota > Metazoa > Echinodermata > Ophiuroidea > Amphilepidida > Ophiodermatidae > Ophioderma > Ophioderma brevispina. The sequence goes on along the minus strand of JAMKCH010019332.1, from coordinate 12,230 downwards.
CTGCAAGCTTCAAGGTGACCTAATGGATGTATGCTTCAGGTGTTGCGTGCGTTTACATATAGGGCTGTGAATCTTTAAAAGGCCCATGTCACTGGGGCTGAAAATTACCGAGTTCGCAAAAATATCCTAAAGTTGCACAAGGTTTTCCAAAGTTGGCGAGATCTGCCATTGGGCAACTTCAGGTGACGTTGCCCGATTTTTATCTGATGGGCTTATTTAACACGTCTCACAAGCGTCCCTTGGGACTGCAATTAAGTGATTTTATAGTGATGTACATAACTAAATGGGAATACTTCGATTTATCAAGCAATGTTAAATTAGTTATTTGTTTGAATATTGTGCAAGTCTCAAGGGAGCAATTGGTTTGATATATTTTGGTACGTGTGGGTGTGTGTGTGTGGGTGTTGTAGTGTGCTGTTAAATCATGGAAGAAAGAGATAGAAGGAAGCACATCGACTTCCACAATCCGATTTTAATCTGTTTATCCATTCACCCGCACAAAAGGAAAGGATTCAACAGCGACCCTTTGATCATAATCCCTCTGCCGCAATCGATGATCGGCGAGCAATCATTACTGTAGAATTTTTTGAAAACTATGTCCGAACACGTAAAAGTATATTGCATATTACAACATGTTCCGGCTGTCTCCGGTGTGTATTTGTTGTTGTTTTCGTTATATAAGCAGTTAATGTACATCGTTATGCGTTCAGCTTTACTGCCCAAGACTGCCCAGTGTGAAAAATAAAGGATGAAAGTTTGACTAAATTTGAACGTTGGACCCGGAGGCGTCTTGGATTTTCGTTGGGCACCCATGCTCGTTCCAGGGGTTCTGAAAGTGACTCCTAACGGAACCAATTTTCAGTTAAAATATACCCGGCCCCTAATTGGACCAGCTTTGGTGAAATTATACTAGTTTTCAGTGAAAATATACACCTAACGGTACAGCAGTAATATGACATCCTTACTGTGCTATTTTAAATATATTTTCCAATAGTATTATCCAAGTTATATACTCTTTTGAAATTCCACTTATAATGTATTATAAACATCCTTACTTGTATGCAAAATATTTCGATTAATATTGTAACAATTAATTTTTCACTTTACTACTAATTATTTATCATATTGTTTTTGCTGTATTCTATTATGAACAAATACAAAATTCATTGAAGATTGAAGGTAATTTGCAGTGAGATTATACCCCTTGCGGGACCTGTTCTCAATACATGAAAAAGATACACATTTAAAATAGCCAATGTACAAGAAAAATGACACTTGTGCTACTGCAAGAAAAAATACACACTTAGGTTTAGGTTAATTTTTCCTAATTCCCAAGTCTACGATGGTAACCACAATGAACTCGGCATAATTTTGTATTTCCTACTTGTTGCAACTCCACCAGTGCTTGAAATACCTCACAAGACTAAGATAACCACAATAAACCGATATAGGAGTCCCAAGGATGCAAATGAGGTATTGCAATTGATTCCGTCATGCGCTGCATGATGTGCAGTAGAGCTTAATGGAATAAATGGCACTACGTCATTTGTATCCTTGGGACTTCTGTATGATATGTCTACCAATGACCCTGATGTATTTATATTTGATTTTCCAACTTCTTTAAAGTTCCTGAAGTGATTGAAATAAATCCTTTGACAAGAAAGTTTGCCACAATAAACCTGTACGTTACCATTTCAAAGTGATTGAAATGTCACTACAACTCCCTAGTGACTGGAATAAATCCTAGAACAAGAAAGAAGCACAATAAACCTGTATGGCAAAACTTGATACAACTCCCTAGTGACTGGAATAAATCCTGGGATAAGGACGATAATCGCTCTTCTTACAGTTACAATCAAATTGTTTCTCCATCATGTTTGTAGCTAGAGAAGTGGGGGAAATGAGGGAATTTAAACCTTAAACCTATACATGTAGATATATATCTACTGCTCGATTTCCATCACATCTTGACAACCGAGATGGTTAGAGCAAAGCTGGTTAGAGCATGGAAGAAAGAGATAAGAAACCACATCGACCCACTTGGTTTCTTCATTGCGATAAAGATTCCGGGTCATCGGGAATCAGCGAATCAGCACGCGCTGAATGCTGCGAGTAAATACTCAAACATATCAACACACCCGAGGGGTTCTTGGAAATTGGTCGGGAACCGGGTATCAAATTCACAATAATCAAGTTCTAGTCCCGCTAGGGGTACAAATTCAGTTGTGATTGTGACTGGTTCAATGATACAAATAGGAAAAATTAACCTAAACATATCAGCAAAATAACCCTAAGTGTGTATTTTTTCTTGCAGTAGCACAAGTGTCATTTTCATTGGCTCTATTGGCTATTTTAAATGTGTATCTTTTTTCATGTATTGAGAACAGGTCCCGCAAGGGGTATAATCTCACTGCAAATTACCTTGAATCTTCTATCAATTTTTATTTGTTCATCATAAAATACAGCAAAAACAATAAGTAATTATGTAAATAATGCAGTACAGTGAAAAGTTAATTGTTAAAATATTAATCAAAAATATTTTGCATACAAGTAAAAATGTGTATAATACATTATAAGTGGAATTTCAAAAGAGTATAATATAACTGGGATAATACTAGTGGAAAATATATTTAAAATAGCACAGTAAGGATGGCATATTACTGCTGTACCGTTAGGTGTATATTTTCACTGAAAACTAGTATAATTTTAGCAAAGCTGGTCCAATTAGGGGCCGGGTATATTTTAACTGAATATTGGTCCCGTTAGGGGTCACTTTCAGAACCCCTGGAACGAGTTTGGGTGCCCAACGAAAATCCAAGACGCCCCCCGGGTCCAACGTTCAAATTTAGTCAAATTTTCATCATTTATTTCTCACACTGCAGGGGCGGATCCAGGATTTCTCAATAGAGGGGGCGCCAAATTTTCAGGGCGCCCACAAAGCTAGATCTACAGGGCCACCGACGCCCTGTACCGTCATTCTTAGATATCTACAGGGCGCTCTGTGTGTTAAAAAGTCATTTTATAGATCTACAGTGCGCTCGGCGCTCTATGGGGCGCCCGGCGCCCTGTGCTCTGCAAAAAAATAGAGGGGGCGCGCGCCGGGTGCGCCCCCTCTAAATCCGCCCCTGCACTGGGCAGTCTTGGGCAGTACGATGTACATTAACTTCTTATATAACGAAAACAACAACAAATACACACCGGAGACAGCCGGAACATGTTGTAATATGCAATATACTTCTACACTTTTACGTGTTCGGACATAGAGTTTTCAAAAATGCTACAGTAATGATTGCTCGCCGACCGTCGATTGCGGCAGAGGGATTATGATCAAAGGGTCGTTGTTGAATCCCCTTCTTTTGTGCGGGTGAATGGATAAACAGATTAAAATCGGAATGTGGAAGTCGATGTGCTTCCTTCTTATCTCTTTCTTCCATGGTTAGAGTGTCTGACATGTAAGCAGGAGGCCAGAATGTGGTTACTTTTAAATCAATCTTTTCTCAAAAGGAAATATTACACATATCTTTAAAGTAAATCTGTTTTATTATAAAAATACATTTCTTATATGACAATGTGTATGGATTAATAAAATAATATATAATACTTCTTAATTAATGTATAAAATTGTATATTTACTAGTGCAAACATAACAATCATGAACTAGTGAAAATTAATTTGGATGTATTCAGTTTAAATGAAGAACTGCACCTGCATTCTGGAAAATTTTGACCAAAGGGTGGAATCTGGACAAGACTGACATAGGCTCTATGGGGATAAGTACTTGCCTTTGTTAATCCATAGGACCTGATGAATGCGTCTATACATCTTTGACCCCTCAAGGATGACAAAGTCACTTCATCAAGATTTGAAAACAACTTTATGGTCTATTGTTTGGGCAATAAATGAAGTGTTGATGGGACTTTGTACTTTGACATGATACATGAGTTAATCATGAAAATGGTATGTTCAGACAATCTTGTATGATAAGCATTGTCAAATTACATCCAGTACATGTAAGAATATACAATATATTGTTCATAATAAGCTGAATTTCTGTTAAAATGAGATGATTTATTTCTGGAAGTGTCTTTTGTGCTGGTCATATAAGAGATGGCATTTTTTTGGTATCTACCATACTGTAAACCATATACAAACACAAGCTTTTTCAAAATCACTTTGCAGTGTCATGATTTCACATCCATTTTCCAAGTTTTGCATCCATATAGCAACGCTGGGTGAACAATGGTTTGATATAACTTGATTTTAGTTTTCCTGGTATACTGTTTTGATTTTCATACGCAGTTAAGTTTTGTGAATGCAAATCTGGCCCTATTTATTCTCGACTTTTCATGTCCTTCCCTCCACCTCCTTCTTTACTCATATTTGCCTCAAGATAGATAAAATCTTCTACATCCTCAATGTCTCTAATTCCTTCTAGCTTGACAGCTTCAACTTTATTATTATTCAGTCTCATGATCTTTGTCTTCTTTACATTGATTTTCAGTCCAAGTTTGCCAACAAACTTGGATAGATTTTCAGTTTTTCTCTGTATGTGTGAAAGGCTGGACGACAATAAGGCAGTGTCATCGGCGAAGTCGTGATCTTCCATCGTATAGTATACCTGATGTATTGTTTCCTGAAGTCCTTCTCATCACCCAGCCCAGTCAATCACAAGCAGGAATAAATATCCTGACACATCTACCATACTGTAAACCATATACAAACACGATCTTTTTCAAAATCACTTTGCAGGCTCATGATTTATGCATTTCTCATTTGGTAAGCAGTTTGTCAAATGCTATATGGATGATATGATATAAAAAGGTTTAGAGATGTGTATGTACAGATTCGATTCACATGGACAAGACACAGAGCATGTAGAGTGCGGGACGCTCCTTGCATGGCCCATATGCTTCATAAATTACTAAAAGTCCCTGATTCAATACTTGGCTTGTAGTTTGCTTGCAATTGGTTGGTCAAGGAACCAATGTAAATCACCTCTATGTAGGTTGACTCTAGCTGCCGGCAAGGGATCATCTTCTTTACCTTCCAACACTCGCTGCAAGAATAGATATAACAGGTATGATTGTTAATATTATCAAATACCTTGGCAAAGAAAGCCTTTATGATGATGCAATGTTTGTAAATGTTTCTATTCTGTGCTGATCACAGGAGTGAAGACTTATGTACTTATAACATGTTAACAAAGCCAGTTAATGATGTTGATTTTGTGACAATTTGGTGACCACCACTTCTGAATAAAGAATGGATTGATTTTCAATGAAATTTAGCCCTTAATTGAATTCTTTACTAAAATTGGCCCTTGTCAAACATTTTAACATACTGCAAGATATCTCACCTGTAACATGTCAGCTTTACTAGCACCTATTGAAACAAACATGGCACATCTGGCTGCATTTATGACGGGATATGTGAGGGTGACACGGCATGTAGGTGGTTTGGGGGAATTACATACAGGGGCGACCAACACGGATGTCTCCTGCAAAATGCAACAATTAAAGGGGCTTCATAATGGCAATGTAGTGGAATTTAAAATATTGTATTTCTATTTCTTTATTGATGGTACGCCATCAGCAATATAATTATTTGCGAGTAATTAATCCTTCCACAGGGTGGCCGTCCCTCCTTCACTCACTTAAAAAAAGGACTGGGATTTTGATGGTTTAAATTACATTTTTGTCCAAAAGAGCATTTCAGTGCTGATTTGGTATTTAGGAAATTGCCACTCGAAGGTCAAATTCCTTTTTCTCAATAGTTAAAGCTATTTTGCATTGCCAAATATAATCTAATTTGAACTTATTTAACATATCAACATAGAAATATACATATGTGTTGATAATAATAGCTTATTTTCATTGGGTCCTTTCACGTGAAGAAAAAGACAAATACTATGTCAGATAAAGACATGTAATATCAGATCAAATCAGAAAACCAACATTAAATAAATTAGAAATGCAATTAAACATGCTTGGTTATTTAGGTAAACTACTTAGCTAATTCCAGAAGAAACTTGTTGTGTAATTAGAACATGTCCATGCCAAAAATTATCCCCCAGGACTTCAAAATCATTCATAGATCAGCTTCAGGTTGTTTGCACTCTATGATTTTTAAAAAAAGTTTACTTAGGTAAAGTATTGTCTGTGGGAGGAAAATCTGACATTTTAAGGTATTTCAACATTTTGTCAGAATTGCCGTGCCCAAACGATTAACTCAAACCAATCATGGTTCCCGCCATGCTGATTGTCAAACCTTCACATGTGTTACACACAATGGTTGCCTAATTGTGTCCTTGACTAACGTTTGCTGCTCAGAAAAAAACTTACCTGGAGTATTTTGTGCCCGGGAAAGTAAGGATAACACAGATGTCGCATCTGGGCCATCCTAGTCACCAACAGGTCAAAGGTCGGTTCGGTTTGTCTTGACCATCTGCTTCAGGAACCTTTTCGACTTTACTGGCATAATCCTTAGCTGCATCTTCCACAGGATAAAGTGGGTTGATAGTTAGATACAGCGCTCAAATGGTACGACTAGTTGTGCAATCAAACCCTCTATTACATCAAGTATTGAAATTAGTGATTTGAAAAAGTCCATTTATGTGCAGAATGAACTCGAAAAAACCAAACATTACCCTTTGACTTTGACTGCCACCTATACACCAATGCTATCCCGTTATTTAAAAGCGTATAACGCATACCAAATATGAGATCTGATGCTTCTTTAATTGGACCATATTCTATATAGCCCCTTACAAACATCCATGCATGCATAGAACCTATTTTACTCCTGTGATCCAAATGACTCGTAATGACTTTTGACCACGTATATTTACTGTTATATAATTATCCCGTTTATAAGGCAAAATCATTTGGAACCAACATTGAAAGTGCCAAAAAGTGTAAATTAGCTAACGTTAGCTAATAGCCAAAAGGCCTTTAACGCAAAATGGGCACTTTCATAAAATATGAAATTTATTGAATTTGGATGCAATGATTAGTCTGAGCCAATTGGAAAATAGCGATAAATTTTACATATAAAAATAAATATCCAAAAACAGATAGGGACATTAATAAGGGCTATAAAGACATCCAGGTAATTTGTAAGCCAACTTAAGTTTGCCGTAACGATATTCAACAAATATGTTATTACATGAATAGTATAGACTCGTACTATTGGTATTAGAACCACAAAGGTCATAGAACCGGTCAAACAGGGTTGGATGCATAGGACTCAGGCCTCCCAGCGTGGCGTGTTCTTGTGTAAACGCCATTTCTGTGTCTACTGAATAAATGTCTCCGGCGACATTATAAAAAATCGTTCGGTGTACCCATAAGGGTGCATGATTTGGTCTACAAACAATTAGATGAGGGCCATAATGTATATAAAAGCTTTACAAACCTTGCAAAAATATCAATTTGAAAAATCATGAGGCGCACTATTTTTCAAAGGTGCCCCGAGTGTTCGTCTTTAACACCCCAAAAATACCTGTGGTGTTACCATTCATGGGATTTTGTGGATTTGGGGTTCCAGTAGCACATCTCGCATTATGTTGCATGTGACAACCATCTGTGGACCATGAAATTCCCTTATCGTCTTTGTGGGACTAGGGGTTGGCCAGTCCATGTTTGTGGTATTTCTGTTTTTTTGTTTATTTGTGTTTCTTATTTGCAACGCAATGATCAGGCGCGTGCCCCCCTGTGCAATCTCCTGGGATTCCATCGTCAGAGGGTAATTACTGGTGGGGGTTGTTGTGTTAGGGTTCTAAATGTTTGCCGTAGGCGTAGGAACTATAACTTCCTCATAATGTGACCAAAGTGACCCCTTTCTCATGGGATTCCCATCGTCAGTCAGAGGGTAATTACTGGTGGGGTGTTAGGGTTCTAAATGTTTGCCGTAGGTAGGAAATCTAAAATTCTCACTCATAATGTTGACCCAAGGGCCCTAATGATCTTCATCATCAACAATTAAGTCACCCCTTGATGTCCTTCAACTTATATGGCACCGGTATTACATTTCTTGTTATAAGGCATAAGCATACCACATTATGATCCTGCTCTACTTTGCATTAAAAAGAATATCACTGAAATAAAGTGTACTGAAACTTTTAACAAAACACAGACCAAAATGACAGACTCAAAGGCAAGCTGTTTCCTAAACAGATGCCTAAAGATTTAGAATGCTTGTGTATGTGGAAGTAGAAATTCCAAATAGCCCCAAAACCCCCTAAAAAGGCCAAAAAAAATTGATTTTGCGAGGGGAATGAGCCCAACAATTAAGGGTTTTTTATGCTATTTTTTGAAAAAAAGATAAAATTTTGGTAAAAAGGGTCCACATTCCCAAAATTTTCGCCCTACCCTCTTCTCGGGGGGGACAATTTGGGGAAAGGTCCCCTATAAAAAAAAATCGCCCCTGCCCTAAAAAAATCCTGGTTACGGCCTGCAATCGTGTCTCACACAGAGGAAAGAAATATGTGTTGGAATGAAATCACTGACCTTGTATAATCCAAATGCATCCAGAACATTTGTTTGAATGCCTCAATATCATAAAAATCAACGAGAAATTGGAAATGGTTCACATTGTGGTGCACCACAGTTTCAGAATTCCTGTGTTATTGTGCCATGAGAACAAAGTATTGTCAAGGAGAATTTTCTCACCCAATTCAATATTGGAATAACTATTGATAGGAGGTCAATCTTGTTGTCTAACATAAGTCTGCAGTACAATGGTTTTACCGTGCCACCTATGAAACATAATTACCACGTTCTGCATTAAGCAATTGGGTTGACATTGTTAAGCCTGTGTTTTTAAAACAGTGAAACTGACTCCTAAAGCACAATCCAGTAGATTCATGTGAGTCTGTGGATATTGGATAGACAGACTTGCATTCGATGGGAATAATGTGGCCACAACATTGTCACATCTGCTTTCATGTGGTAATGAGTGTTGCCGAGTTCTGTGATCATCTGATAAAATTCCCAACACTAGCATAATAGTCTCTGCAGGCATGGGGTGGGCTAATTAGGCCCAGCAACACCGGGACAGCAAGGATGTTGCCATGAAGCAAGACTGTGCTCTGTCAATTTTACAAATTTCATGAGAGAAGATGGTAAAAGTTATGCCGTAACTTATACTTGTTCTTCTTACATCTAGTTTTCCCATCATACCAAAAGCACTAATGTCAAGCAAACTATCGGCATTTTTTAATCAATTTTCTTACATGGTCAATTTTATAAGTACTATTAGCATCATCAACTCCCCCCTACACATCCTTCCCCCCCCCCCCCAACCCCCCCAAAATGGTACTAATCTTTCATCACAGAGATAGACATGCCACTTGTCCCACTGTACTCCTTCAATGGCAGGCAAGCCTTGGCACAAAAGCTTGGGGGGAACGATCGCCTCCTGGAACACCCATGTAAAAGCACCTCGCTCGGCAAATTGCGGCTTTACTGTCTCTACACCGAAGCTACAGATCGTTGCTGGAACTTCGTCCGTACGAACGCGTGCTTTCTTGAGCCATTGTTGTGACACTAATAGCCCGACTAATAGCATTCAAATATAACTGGTTTTAGCGGCAATGCGACGAGACGGCTGATATCGGCAAAGGGCACACCACTAAAAGCTACTAAATAATACGTACCAAGGATGCTATTTGAAATATTTTTCCTTTCCAGAACCGTGGCGTAACCAGCTTGTTTTTTCAGGGGGGCAAAGGGGGGGGGGGGCAATATTTCAGGGGGGCAAAAGAATATATTAAAATTTGTTAGTGATTTACATAGGCGATATACTACTGTATACTAATTTCAGGGGGGCAAATTCACCACAGGCCCCCCCCCCCACTTCTGGCTAAGCCATGCCAGAAACAAGCAAGAGAGAGACATGTAAACCTGGTTCCGATGGGGAAGATATTCGTAATGGGCGATGCGTTTGCCGGAACTAAGTATTCGGAAAATAAAAATTAGTGGGGTTCACCGCAGTACCTGTCCTACTTACGGGTTGGGCTGTCTGTATAAAGCTCGTAGTCTGCAAAACACCGGTATTTCCAAAGTATACCGCATTTTGGCGCTGCCGCAAATTAGCTTCAAACTGTCTACGGTAGATAGGCTTATATTGATTTCGGAAATTTCCGTAGGCCTAATGAATATATTTTTCTAAGATTACATCCACGTCAGCTTCTTGGGTTATTATTAAAAGATATTAGAGGAAAATGTTGTGATGAAGACCAATAGACCATCCCGGGATATCACTATGCTCTTCCCCAGTGTGTGCCGAAAAACCCGGGGAGGTGCGTTTTTGTTTATTTTTTTAGTTTTTTTTTTGTGTTTGCCGACAGTCAGGTATGTGGACCTGTATTTTTACACAGTCTGCGCAAAAATATTGCGCGGCGCACTATGTCGATTATACAAGAAGTGCGCCGCGCACTTTGGGAAATTAAGCAATCTGCGCTAGGGAGGAACAAGCGTCCTTCTACCGAAAATTAAGTGCGCCGCGGCCACTTTGTGAATAATGGCCAAACTTTGCGCGTAGGCGCATTGACAAGGCCATTCATCACTGATCTGTGTCCGTGACATGCGCACTTTGGTATATTGATAAAACTAAGCATATAATCTTCCCTCCCATCGCCGGAAAAAATGAATCCGGGGAAGTTTTCGTCCGTGGCGATGATGCCGGACACTCCATGCGAGAGGGTACTTCGTATCGGCCATTTTTTTGTTCTCAAATGAAGCACTATGGTGTTGCTTTGGAGATGTTAATAAAACGCGTTAATTAAAACGTATAAACTGTTTTCCAATGTCCCACTAAAAAAAACGTACATGCTTAAGTTTATCGTACCAACGGAAAGAAAACAAATTTGATTTGCCTGCGGGTCCTGATCGGCCCTTAGGAGAAGATTCTTGGATTTTCTGAAAGTACCAAAATTATCTTGATATTACATTAAGGCGGCCGCGACGTTTTGATGTATGATTCGTGGATTTTGGTGGTAAGCATTGAATTCGAGAAAAAGTTCGGTTTCCATGTTTTTCTCTTCCGGAACTGCCCCGTGTCTTTTGAAATACAGTAGTATACCAGTATATTTTAAAGGTTAAAAGGTTCCGTTATTATATTGCCATGCATTTTGAAAAAAATTATATAAAACAGGTATCATCTGCATGTTGTTTACCATTTTCAAGTTCAACCCGGCAGTTATTGATGATGTTGCTGCTGCGTTTGGTGTTACTTTTCATGTGTGTCCAAAGAAAGCATTTGCGTCAAAATGTATTTTTCACTAAGCGTACTTTCAAAAAATCATTAGAGTGGCTCAAAATACAGCTACAACTATATGGTGTAGAAAAAATAAGTTTGTTTCAATTGAACATATAGTGTGGCCCGTATTGTAAAAAAAAATTAGATCAATATAATTCTGAAATTAGGCCATAAAATGAAATGGATTTCAACATTGTCTGGTATCAACAATTAAGTCGCTGCGTTCAAAGTCAACCAATGTCACCCTGTAATTAGTTGTGCAATGCTAACTATAAAATCCACTTATCTTTATAAAAAAAAAATATGTTTGAATTCAATGAACAAACAGCAATAGTAAGGTAAATGGAAGAAGACAATCACAATCTAGAGCAAATGCAGTCACTGATGTATTCTGCTGGTGCTGTTGTTTTCAAAGTTATTGCGGTCAAAAGGTGATTTTCATTAAGAGTATGTTGTGTAGGACTGTCTTATTCCCCTTTTTCTTTCCCTTAATTTTAAAGCCATCTTATTTACGGAACTTATAGACTTCAGTATATATACACATCTTTTTAAATAACCGTAACGATTAAATGATCCAATACAACATGTCGGTTTATGATTGTTTTAGCCTAGTTTTGTTTAAATTGGCATTATATTGTAGCCGGTATTTTACTTTGTTTCTTTGTTTTCATTTACATATTGCTCATTATATTTTACCAAACTTCTCTAAAAAAAAAAACATTTATTCAGGATACCACATATAAATACTGTTCAAATTTTCAATCGGTATGAGCGAACCAACAATTCCCTGCATGCACCGTGGGTGCCGTCATCATCTTGGCTACTATCAAGGCCCAGTTTGCTGTGCTTATTCTGCACCCGATTTGCAGTTACTCTCCCGACGATAGCACACATCAACTCCGTTACCTTTCATTTTGTTTTATACCCTGATATATCTACATTGCTATGTGACCCATTTGCTCTTCCGTCTT
>JAMKCH010019331.1:0-29450 GCA_023653785.1 Ophioderma brevispina | reverse complement strand
ATGATCATCTAAGATATTTGGAGGAAAGAGGTCATGATGGTATTATTACATAAAACTGTGCAGGCTGGAAGACGTAGATGTCATGAATTTTAAGCGTATTAATGGAGGAGAAAAGAGGGTGTGTATGGGCTACCAAAGTGAATTGGTGCAGACCGTATGATCTTTTGTTGCATTAAAAACAGAAATGAAGATGAGAATTATTTTTATCAGCCCAGATAATGGCCACAGTAGTGATGTAAGGGCAGACACGCGGATTATATAAGGTGGTCAGGGAATCAAGGGGCAGAAAGTGTTTAACTTTTCTGATGATACGTTATATTTAGAAAATATTTTAGTAACAGGCTGAAGTGTGTGATTTCCAAGACATGTCATCGTCAAGGAAAATGCCTAAAATTTAGTTGTGTTACTGTTCAAGGGTTTATTGTCGATAATGATTTTAATTCATTTGGTGGTAAGGTTGGCTTTATTTCGGAATGACCTTAAAATTAGTTTTTTTAATGTTTAGAGAAAGTTTATTTATTTTAAACCAATTAGATCTATGGCGTTAATTCTTATTTAAAGTTGATTCAAGTACTTTAGGTTCTTTGTTAGAAAACAGAATCTTAGTGTCATACGCGAACATAATAAATTGAAGATTAGGAGAGCACTGAAGGAGGTCATTAATATAAAGTAGAAATAAAAGGGGTCCTAGAATTGATCCTTGAGGTACATCAAATCGCGCAATGATCGAAGACGATGGCTGCGTGGTGTGGTTATAATCAACACGAATTGTTTGTCGGTTATCAAGGTAATTTTCAATACCAAGTATTGGCAGTACCTCTTATACCATATTTTTTAGTTTATAATGAGAATTTTGTGATCAAGAGTATCGAAGGCTTTGCTGAAATCTAGGAAAGATACCGGCAGTGCAGAGTTTTGGTCGGAGGGCAGGAGTAATTTTATCCTAGAGTTTATGATTGCCATGAAGGTGGAGTGTTTAGGCATAAAGCAAAGGGCAGGATGAGGATTTTATGGTTATCAATAAATGCGATGATTCTGTTATAAATTAATTTTCAAGAATCTTGGATAAGGCTGGAAGGATGGATATCGGCCTGTAATTATTGAAAGATGCTGATCACCAGTTTTAAAGATCGGAATCACTCTAGCAACTTTAATTTAGATGGGACAATAACGGGGGATATGGAAAGATGAATATGTACAGAATAGGCTGCAATAATGTGTGGTAAAATCTAGTCGTCTTTCTGTATTTTACCCATTGGATGCAAAATTATGTAAAGGTTACCGGTACCTTGAACTGATATTGTGTCGAAAAACGAGGCCGGAGTCCCAAGTTTTCACTGAAATTTCAAAAATAACTTAAGGGGGAATCAATTGTGCATTAATGTTTAACTGCCAACCTCGACGGGAGTACATATGTTAACTAAAATTGAATGGGCAGGCGTAAGGTTATGTCACGTCATTTTTAAAAAGTTTATCACTTGGGCACGTAGTACAGCTGCATCACTAATTAATTGCCATACTAGTGTAGATACAAGCCAAATCAAGTGACAATGTCATATGAAGGCTAGGATGATGGCTCATGATAAAGGGCAACGAGAGATTTCAAAATAACAGGTGGCCCGAAAAAATGTAAATTTCTTATATCAAAAAAATATTCCCACGTTAAGGATTAAGCTGAGAAACTGTTTCTTGGATACAAAAAATGTGAAATTTCTAATTTCGTATAGGAGCAATACGAAATTCAGCTATGTTTTCTATGGAAATATGAGCATATACAAATCGCCTTTTGTTTTCATTTGAGCTATTTCTGTCACCAAATAAAAGGTAGGGGAATCTATGCATGTCTTATCTATATGATATCAATACATATCACAAAAAATTGGATGACTGAAATCTCTCGTTGCACCTTAAATGCATGCAAGTTGTAAACATAGAAAAGCAACAAATGCAATCATTTAAAAAAATGCCTATAGAGTACAGCCCCCAGTCATGGCGGTGCGTCCTACTTCTTGAGCTAGTATAGTATCACCTACTACTAAAAGAATTTGGTATTATTGTGCAACACCCTAGAATTTCGGCCAGCCTCAACATGCTAAACGGATTTAAAAAAAGCATCGTGTTGAACATGCAGCAGTGAAGGATGTGGTGGCAGAAGAATACTGAATTAATACCCACCTTAACTAGGTTTAATACAGTACGATTACGATAGCTTTGGTAAATGCCAATGGCCATGGAAAAAAAAATACTATGATGTGGTGTTAACCGTGCATGCTCATAATCATGATGACTGAGTCTGAAACTTGGACCTCGATCAATCGAGACCCGACCATTGCGGAATCATGTAGTAGTAACCCGTGTCCAGTTACTGCCCTACAGTAAAATCCTTTCAATGCATTTGTCTGGTTGTACATGTTACAACTAGCTGGAACAACTTTTCAGTTCACTTCAGTCCATTTTCAGTGCCATTCTGCATCACGGCAAAATCATCAACCGTCATTCAAAGTAAGCAAGACGGTCCTGATTGGCTAAATCGACAAAACGCTAGAAGCGTCTCTTACACAGCTGTATAAGGACACTACTCATAACGACCAGCTGTTGAAAATACACAGCTGGAAAGGCGACTTGGTTAAAGGCAGCCCGTGAGTTAATCACATAGGCGGAAGTGTATGAAAAATAGGGAATAGTGAATGTACAGCTCTGCTTTTTTTTGTGCATGAATTTCCATCGAATTTGCTGGATGTGAGCATTGTCATCTAGAAGTAGTCAGAACAGCTTGTAAGTGTACACACTATACAGTCTAAGTTGTAGTCAAACTTAGGTTCAAGATTTATTTTGCTCCTAGGCTCATGCAGCCTCAGTAAATACGTAAAGATATTTTTTAAAAACAAGCAGGTGGACTGGCCAAAACTGGCTTAATTGAATAATATGAAGCATTTACTATTTATCACCCAGGCCAATTTACAAAGTATATGTTTAAGAAAACTGAAAGTTACAAAGAAGGATAATTAGAATCATTGTATAATTTGAATAATAAGAAGCCTTATCATTTCTAAATTCTAATATCAAGGGTAACCAACATGCACATGCAGGCATTCAATTATACAAAGTCCAATTAGCAAGGATTGTCATGTTTTGTGAAAATTTGCTTGAAGAAAGTTGCATAAAGCATGCATACAGTATACGGCTGAAACCAAGTGCTTGCAAAGGTTGGTTGCATGCGAATGTGCACGCTTGCAACACCATGTGCCTGCATGTGCGAGACTGCTTGCAAACTTGTGTAAATTGCTTGACAAATGTTTGCACGCTTGCGAATGTGCCTGAATGATTGCAAAAGCGGCAGCATGTATGGCCTGTGACGCTTGTGCAATCAGCGCAAGTATGCATGTGCTTGCTGCAAACTCGCGCAAGCTTGCTGCAAGCTTCCTGCAAGCTTGTGCAAGCACATTTTGATGCATGCATTTTCGTAAGGATCCAGGAGATATGCAGCCTTAAAGTAGTCGGTGGAGCACAAGAAGTATTTCTATATGGCACAGATGTGAGAATCGTCAGTAATAGAATACTCTAACATAGAGCAAAATTAAAACAGAGCCATCCAAAATGGTGATGATGTCTTGCCGTTGCTGTGGCCCGCTTGTGTTTCCGGTGTTTGAAACATTGACCTAAACTGTTACCATGATGGAGTCAGATTTCACTGATCGTGGTAGACGACAACATGGTGCCTGCCTCAGCATTGGAGTGACTGAACGAATTCAATAACTTTGAAATAATGAATTGATACTGCTGTTGACGATGTACATGAAATAAAACATGATAATTGATGGTGGATCCCATTTAGTAGATACGATAAGGTGATCGAGTATGAATGAGATGAAGGATACTTTTATCATTATTAACATACTGCGATCATATTATTATTATTATTATTATTATTAATATTGTTATTTGTTATACTATTATTATTGGTTATTATTCTTATTCTTCTTATTATTATTTTATGCTGAAAAAGAAAACACACCATACAATTCAGAAATGCATTTTCAAATCGTCGGTTACATTTAAACGTTCTGGGAACGTTGCGGTTTAGTCTCGTCAAGTTGGTTTTTAGTTAATGTTCTGCGAACGTCGTAGTTTCGTCTTAATGAGATTCATATTTTGGTGATTATTAAAGGTAGTAAAGTACAAACTAGAATTAGTGTTCATGAATTTCCTATAATCTTCCTACAATTTCTTTTGTCTTTATTAGAAGGTCACTTGCCAACCTCATCCACCTGCCGATCAAGCACTTTTGGCAATGTACTATGGGTAATCAAATCGATGATAAAGCAGATATCAACACATCGGGCTTTTATTACAACAACCCATGGAGATCTTTAACTTGTCGAAAGCTAGTTCATCGTGAAGATATCATACATTGTATAAAAACAGACATTGTTTTTTCTGGTAGATCGGAACGATTCGGCAATGGTTTATTTTATATAATCGAACAACTAGAAAAACACAAACTAGAGGCGAATTTGGTATAGAGCACATATTTACAATGAAGGACCCAGTTGGAAAGTACATTTTATAATTTATCGATGCGATATCACCATCACGGATTTCCCAATCGAATAACGTGGGTACCTACACCTCACACGCGATATCATTACGTTGCCAATATGATTGACTCCCTCCCTGCTCCTGGATCTGCCCAATTTGCTTTTTCAGCAGGCGTCAATTTAACCATTACAAATTTGGAAGTTTACGGACTCGACTTCAGGTAGTGAAGAATGCCATACGCAGATTGCATCAACGGAGTCCAGATACTCTGTCATAGTAAGTCAGCGAATACACGAGAACTGCTTACTTTGGATCAAAGCAACTGGTATCATGAAGAATTAAACGTGATCTTATTGGAAGAGTTTTCGGATTTTTCCAATGTAGCCGTTAGTGGATGGTGGTGGAATCTTACCCAATCACTAACACACAACCGGATGGAACAATCCACGCCATTAAGATAATTATTGAAGACTAACTTTCGACGCTCTTTCCTACTTGTGTCCCACACGGGCTGGAAAGACGAACAAGAATCATGGTAAAAGGAAATAAAGAAAGGACCACGGCGGAAAAAAACTTAATTGTCGCTAATTCACAAAAAAATACAACCTAAATTTTTCCACAATTAACCCTTTAATCCGGTAGATTCCTATAGGCTTCTAATGCTAAGTTCAGTGGTTTTTTAGATGGTTTTCCAGCATCAAAATGACGCCATCTTCTCAAAAAAAATGAACGTTCCTGTTTCCAAAATAACGCAGCACTAATTTTTCTAAATTACCTTTCATCAACTCTGATACACGTCCGGATTCCTTTGTTTGCGGCGTTTTGTTAAACACGGAATCGCCTAAATCGCTTACTTCGCTTAATTCTCCCGACCACTCCATTTATGGAATTGCTTCACTTGTGCGAAAACAGGACTCCCTAGTACGTAAATACTCCTCCGATACACGCAGAATCACTGTGTGGTGCTGATTATGAAGACTGGTCACAGACTTATACAATGGCGGAATGGTGTATTTTTCTAATTGATTAAAAGTGATTTAGTAATTCTACTAAATTCAACCAAAGATAAAAGATAGGCCCTATTAGTGAGCGCAGACCCATAATGAGACCGAATAATCTAATTAGTATTATGACTGAGTCTGATCACTAATCTCAGCTCAGTCTTCACCAATTTCCCACTTAGTTGCAAAATGGTTGGCCACCTGTGAGGTCATTTGACCCCCTAACTCAGGGAAAATCCTGACGAGCTAGTGGGTGAGCCATGCATGTTCGCGGCTGCCAATAGGAGCCCAACAGGTAACTTCATTAAAGATTTCGTGTTTATAGAGGACTGGGACTTCATTTTCCTACTAAACGGACTATCGTGAGTGACTTGTTGAGGCTGGCCTTGAAAGGAAGTTTTCAAGACATTCTGTCTCGGTGTTCAACATAAGATTGCTACTTCTCATTTTGGGCCATGACCCATCCTTAACATAGGGTACAGAATAAGAAAGAAATAGAGACGGAATAAAGAAATACATAAAGAATGAATGGAATTTAAAGAAGGAAGTGAATTTTCCACTCCAAAATGGGTGAGGTCAAGAATCCATCAAAAAGAAGTGATTTCCACTCGTTTGAGGAGTTTTAAACGAAGTACAACACTTTGGGGGGGGAAGTGAAACGAAGGACAGCGGGCGCGAGGAAACGAGTGAAATCACTCCTTTTGGTTAAATAATGTCCTTGTGTAAATAAAAAAATAAGAAACAAACTATCAAAACAGTGCTATTTTAAAACATTTACGTGTGTAGGCCTATACGAAACCTCTGCACGTTTATCCTGTTTAATTAGATCCGGGTAGGGGTCGAAGCTGATCTCAATCAACCCATTGGTGTTAAGGACACGGATTAACGATAATTGGCCCATTAAGTGAACAATACGTAGATCGTCCAGGAGTTATATCGTCAGGTATAAATCTAAACTCAATGACGGAATAATTTGTTTGAACGGACTAAGCCTGAATAAAGCCCAGTAGCCATAATTGATGTGAGGTATGGTTCCCAGGGGTATGTTGGTTAGGCCTATGACATCACTGGTGTCGAAACCAAGCATTGTCTATTATGCTTTGTATGCATGTGGTATATTTTTTTTCTTGCCTTTCCACACTTAACAAGCGTCTGGAGACCCCTCATCTGCCCAATTGACCGCCAATCACCCGCGGTAACCTGCTCACACACCGCAAATTCATCCCGCCATGCATAAAACTTCGTCGCTTGAGACTAATCAAGGCTAATAAATGAGATGACTCCGTGCAGGCTGGAACCGAGATAATGATTGAGATGTTTGCCACAGAAGTGAAAGTTGGGAGAATTCGTGTTTGATCAATAGTCACGACATTTTTGCTCTGCGTAAGTTCACAAAATTCAACCGAATTTGCGACAAACACATCAAAATCTTGAATTTCAAAGATATTTGTTTTTAGTTAATTGTTGGTTCTAAAGATTCAACTAATATTCTGTGATAAATACATCAACACCAGGAGAAAATAAGCGAAGTAGCGATTTAGGCTTATTCAGTGTTTTACAAAACGGCGCTTTGTTTGGCTCTATTATATATATTTTTTTCATTGATAGTGATCAATATTCCCTTGTAGTACTCCAGTGGTCACAGCTGCACGGCGCACATTCTTGGGACAGCTGCCAACATTCTAAGCAGGTGTTGTTTACTTGCTTTCTGATGTTACGCAATTGGTTCTACAAACGCACTGCTTAGGACAAAAACAAAAAGAGTAGGTCTCAGTTTCTTTTGCCTAAAAAGCTATGCGCTGTGACTTTTTTACAAATAGCATGACCTATGCGTATTTATTTTCTTTGGAAGTCGTGCAGTGATGTGTTAGAAATACACACATGTGACCACTCTACTAACGTTACCCCTCTTTGTTTCAATGCATAAAACAAATTCACACAATGAAAAAACCCGCAATATAGAGCATGCAGTTTCACTTTTTCTTTTTATTGTATGGTCCATGCTCGTAGAAATGTAAAATATAGCTCAGACTGCAAAAGAAAATTTGAGGATACTTCATACGCATGCTCCAGTGGGAGAAGAAAATTCTGCAAATAAAACATAAAACCCGACTGTCTCCATGGAAAATAGACAGACCTAGAGGAAAGATATGCTATTAATTCCTGAGAAAATGTTAAGATATGGCGCCAGTTTTAAGTGACGATATTTGTACACCCCTTTATTTTGCATGTTTGCTGAAATAACACTGCATAAAATGATCAGTTCAAGTCCAACGGTCAACATCTTGGTATATGCTAAAAGCGACTCTTGTTTTCTCTTGGCATTATTTAATTATTAATACAATAGTGGAGTCAAAATATGACCAGATACTCTACCCCCCCCCCACACCAGACCAAATGAAAAAAAAAATGTCTTATGATATTGTTCTATATCTTAAGGTCTCTTGAAGAACACATAACTTTTTTCAAAATTAGCCCACGAAAGGGTCAAAATATGACGGCATCAAAATGGCCGCCATAAAATGCTTTCTGCTTGTATCATCATGTCTCAGAACTCTATAGTTTTTATACCATGATACATTGATACAACATTAGATTCTTTGGTAGACCATTTGGGTTGTTGCAAGCCATATTGATGCCGCAAAACTTTCTCAGGGATAACACATCTATATGCTTCAGTGGGTGGGGCAATGGCGGCATGAATCCATCTGAAATGGGTCTGGAAGTATATTACAGGTCCAAAGGAGGCCAATTTTGTTCCATTGGTGATGAACAAAGGTCATGCAGCAAGATTCCTGCTCAAAATGATCATATGCCCCTAGCCTCCTCAGATGTATTACCATGAAATGTACTTGCAAAAGAAACGGGGATTGAATGCACCTCATCTTGGGACAGAATCATCATAACATTATTTGTGCAAATATTCCACAAGAACCGTGTCCTGGTGAGAAGTGGTTTTGAATAAGGAAAGTTTATCATCCGCAATGACTTTATGGGGTGATTATCTTTAACCACAACAAAGTCATTGAGTATATCCTTCATAAGTAAAATAAGAAAGTCATTACAAACTCATATCTGACATTTTTATTTGTAATTTACTTCCAGATAAAGTCATTAATCGCCATCTTCTAAGACCTTTCAACCTTACCAATGCCGTATATTGGCGGCTGTTGTGACCTTTAGAGACATCTAATAAAAATGTCCAGCTATGAGCTTCCATTATTTTGAATCTTTCCAGACATTTTACATTCCCAGATGTTGTACACAGAGCTAGATACCACCACCAAATGCCACACCAATGAATATTCCAATTTTTAATTATTTTTTGCTATTTTTACTTTCATGAAAACAGGGCTAGATCCAGAATTATACAAAAACGCATTAACTTTTCAGAATACGGTGTGGGAGGAGATATAGTCCGCCCAACTCACAGTCCGCCTACAACAGTTGAAGAATGTTTATTAGCTATTTGCCTGGCCCCGAAAATTATGCTCCAGACCATATGGTCCAGGACAATGGTCTGAAGCTAAGGAACATCTAGAGAAATATGCTAAGTCACATTTGAAATGTACATGCTCTAGGACCATATGGTCAAATATTGCTCCAGGAGCAGTAATTCGACTCTAACTCTACTCTGCTCCAGAGCATATTTGCCATATGCTTCCTGTATTCCAATATGCTCCAGGAGCATATTCAGCATTTCAAATTATGCTCCTGGAAGCATATTTTATTTATGCTCAAGGAGCATAATAAATCGGGTCCGGAGCATAATTGATCTAGATTGTTTTTTCAGATTTATTTATGCACCATGAACAGTATGGTCCTATAGCATAATTGGCTGGCCAAAATCTCAGAGAAGCGTGAAGAATAGGGTAACTGAATTTAGTTGACTCTTCACGTAACATCAGTTTCACGCTTATTCCGTTTTTATTCCGTTGTCGTATCTGGAGCCCGGACTGTGGTTCCTGCGGATATAATTTATCTCCTTTTCACACCGGGATTTGGGAAACCGGTAGTTTGGCGGCCATGTGAATTCAGTATGATTGCCGCAAACCAAATCATGCTACAAAGAATCCACTGGGGGGGGGTGGGGGGTTGTCGTCCAATGTTCTTATTGGGATTCGATGACCCTGAAAACATGGGTAAGGTCACCAAATCATGTCCTTACGGGTTTCATATACCAGAATAGTAAAACATCAGCATGGTTAACCATTTGGACTCAGTACAACTGAACAACCAATGCTACACCAAATGATCCAATGTGGTTTTCAATGTTCTTGTTTGATCGTGATCCTTCGGAAACGATGCCGAATCATTATACTTCACGATCTCAGATACACCATTTTTCTGGGTATTGTACTAAAATAGTTAGAAGTTGTAATATATTACTTTGATATGATAATCTCAACTTTTTAAGGGAGGTTCGGCGGGGCAGCTAAGGAACCCTGTTTATGAAGGAAAAAAACGCCAACTAGACAGTAATTTATTGAAATATTAAATGTTCTCTTTAAATAACCTTAAACACTTTTTAAAAGAACTCTTAAGGAGTTTATACAAATTTTAAAGTTGATTATATGAATTTAAATGTTCTTGTTTTTTAAAAGAACTCTTAAAAAGATGAGTTAGTGAATATGAAATGCTCTTTTTTAAAAGAACTCTTAAACAGTTCGGACAGACTCCGATACCGCAACGGGGGATGTTGCCGTAGCCGGCAATGTATTGCCGGAAACGGCAATGTTGTTGTTCCCCAATGCAATTTCCATCTGGCGAAATTTAAGTTGGTAGTCAATTTAATAATGATTTTTATATATAGAATGTGATTGTACAAAAGTATTTCGTCACAGGGTTATGTTTAAGAACTACGAATAAAAAAAATATTTTTTGATTAAAAATGTTTTTTACTTTTTTTATTTTTTTCACATTTTGTAAAAAAGTGACAAATTTGATTTGATTTTCCAATTTTAAAACACAACCCCAAGTTGAAACATTTTTGGGTCCTGGTGAAAATGGCGACATACCTACATTGTCTGGGTAAAATATGGAGCTTCCTCCCTCTAAAAATCTAAAGTCCCAGTCCAATAGAACCGTTTAAGGTTTCCGAATTCCGCAGGGATGCTTGTTTGTATGTTGCCTGAACTGGCAATTTACTGCCGGCTCGGCAACATTGCCGTATCCGGCCAGTCGGGGCCCGAATGTTAAAATCTTAAAAAAAAGATCATTGTTTGTAAATATGAAATTGTTCTTTTTAAATAACTCTTATACTATTTATAAAGACTCTTGAAAGAGTTATACAAATTGAACTTTTGCGTTGGCAAACGAGTAAACGACGGATAGGTTAGCAAGCGAGAATTGGATGGCACTGGTCGCTTTGGAAAGCGACGGTCGTGCTGACAACAAAAGCTTTAGTAACAAGAAATGTGTTTATTTTGTGGCAAAAAAATGCAACAGAATGTTTTTTTTTTTTTTAAATTGTCAAAAATATTATTATCTTTTTTTGTAAATATATAAAAAATGGTGGGGGGGTAAATTTGTACATACAGGGGTCAAAAGAAAAGAGGTCTAAACCTACACCACTTATTCATCTGATCATGAGTATTAAAAAGGTATAGTTGGGCCATTATCTACGTTCAATTTATTTTCTGGATTATAGGCTCATAACGATTCACGGTCATCCTTGGCTAATCCCTTTCAAGCCAGTGGCGGCCGATTTTGACAAATCTAGTCTCAAATTGTTTGTCTGGTCTATACATATTATAACTCAAACGCATATTTTGCCCCAGCATTTGTCATTTTTAGTATGTAATCTGGTACGATGGTAAGCATAATGACCCCCATTCGGAATGTAGACCATTGTTACATTTTGACCTCTGAATGATGACCAAGGGGTGAAATGAGTGCAAGTATTATATTTCACTTGGCCTTTGGGGGCTATATGAAGATTTTTTGGGACCATTTTGAATAATCGGAGCATTTTGAAATTTTTACCCCAGGATGACTTTGGAACCTGTATGCCTTATAACAATTAAATCTATGGCCCACATATAGGGCAAATTATACTTTTTTAATCCTTAGGACGGTGGCCAAAACGTTGTATAGGTTAAAGGTTCATTTCAAGGTTTAACTTCCATCTCTGGTCTAAGGGAGAGTGCGAACATTTTCGCCAAAGAAAGTTAATCCCCCCCCCCCGTACATGGTGACAGCTGCATTCGATTATTAAAGTTTCAGCTAGATACGTTACGTTACCATGTTTCGAATTGATATAAAATGCAACAATCATGATCAATGAATATTCCCTTATTTGAAAAACATCGAACAGTTCAATTTCCAGGTGTATAATGAAAGGAATGCCTTACGTTGTCATCCGGCAAACTCAGTCGAATACCACACGATACTTCAGTTTGATGGATGCTACCCTGCGTGTAGAGATTGAGTTATCAGAAAAAAGGCCTCGACAGATACGTTACCTACACATAATAGGTGGCCAGAGTAGATCATATGCCAGAGTATTTGGTCAATGTAGTGACTTGTGTCAATATAAACGCTCAGAAAGTATATTATACAGGTGAAATTACGGTTGGTTTCCCATGAAAAGATGGTTTGGTAATTACGTCTTAGCTAACTAATTTGATATGCTTCCATATGAGCGAGAAAACATATAAAGAATACAGCAAGTAAACTTGGGCGAAAACCCCCCCCCCCTGGCAGATGGCAGGTAATATACACAAGGTGGCTAGTTGGCACAGTTGTCAGTTGCAGGGCACCAAAATTCAATAAGTTTTATTGTTCTCGTATAATAACATAGATATGTACCATTTCCATTCCGAAATGAAAGCCTAACCAAAGTGGAAATGACCGCAGATGACCTTAACCTTTGGTATGTGACATGTACCTCCTCAACAACATAGGAAGATTAAATCGGACTTTTTCGAAGAGAGACGCGAAAAAAACGAAAACTACCAAGCTGCGACATACATACACATGCGGACATGCGCACCCTATTAACAATATCCACCCTCTGCTTTTCAAGCCAGGGATAAAAATGAAACCATGAGCTGGCAATCCAGCATTGACCCTTCCAATCAATTTCATTTCAATCAATTTTCTGGATGTTTCCGATTTGGTCATTTTGGAGCTAGAAGACTATTTAGAAGGGTCTCCGCTATTCCGAAGGTCATTATTCCGAAGGTCATTATTCCCGGGAATTGCATAAGGGTCATAATTGCCGAAGGGTCATTCTTCCGAAAATAACATATAAGGGTCATCATTCCTAAAATCACATAAGGTCATTACTCCGAAAATAAACAAGATGTTTTTTTTCGAAGGGTCATTATTCGAAATATTATGAGATCGTTTTCCGAATGGGCATCACTCTCCGAAAAATAACCTAAGAAATAAGAACCATTACGTCCGAAATAACATCAGGTATCACTCCCCGAAATATCCATAAGGGTCCTCACTACGAAAATACATAAGGGCCATTTACTACTCCGAAATACTTAGGGTCTTACTCCGAAAATGACATAAGGCTCATCACTTCATCACTTCTGACTCCGGAAAATAACCTAAGGGTCATTACTCCTAAAAAACATAAGGGTCATCACTCCGAAAAGAACATAACGGTCATCCACTCCGAAAATAACATAATGGTCATTACTACTCCGAAAATAACATAAAGGGTCATCACTCCGAAAATAACATAAGGGTCATCACGCCGAAATAACTAAGGGTCATCACTCCGAAAATAATATAAGGTTCATTACTCCGAAAATACCCATAAGGTCAATACGTCCAAAAATACAAAGGGTCATTATTCCGTGTACAAGAAGAACATAAAGAAAGACAAAGGAAGATCCGTATGGCTCTGGTTTTATATAAGTTGTACTAAATACGAGGGAGTGACTTTGTTTTAAGGCTTTACACGGTAACTTTAAAGTGCGCGAATCGCAGTGGGGCGTAGCTATGAACTTGTTTGCAGGCCAGTAGACAGGGGATTTCTGGGTCCGTTCCCAGTCTCATTTTTTAGTAAACATAGCCCTAACCCTACCAAACTTCACCACCGTTCACCCGACCCCTCAAAGTAAAGAAGCGTTATCTTAACAAAGTAGGGACCACGATTTTTCAAAATGGTAATGTTTTCTAATAACCACATGTGAAGACGGTCACCCAAACGCCATAATTCCTGAAGTTTTGCTTGCCTTGCTTTCATCCAATTGATGTTTGAAGCAAACGTGCGTCTGAAAAATTGCCCATAGGAAACTACGTGAGTTCAACCCCCACACCCCCACCTAGCCCACACACCTATCATCCGCTCCAGCCCCCATCCACGCACACTCACACCCTACTTGTATTGATGTTTTTTTTTTTTTTTTTTTTTTTTTTTTTTTTTTTTTTTTTTTTAAAAATATTGATTTATTTGTTGTGTTGACATTTTTATGCGTTAGGAAACCCTCATACACAGACTATATAAAAAATCTAGTCTGTTAAATTTGTAAGACATTACTTTTTTAATTATTAATGTTGAACACCATGAACACAGGTTCGTCAAAGCATTAACTATATCATATAGGTTTGTTCAAAAATCGGTCTTTCGTTGGGTGATCATTACCTCCTCAGATCGGTCGCTACTTTTAACCACATTAACAGAGCCCAACGTTGGGTAAAATTGTTCTAGTTTTTTGTTGGGTATTCGTAAATTATTTTCGCATATTATTGGACGATTTGGTCAATGTTGTTTTCTAAAATGTACCGGCTAAATTACTACTATTTTTGCTGCCATATGTTAAAAACGTTCTGAGAGTGTAACACATGTGAGCACATGTTCGTTCGCCGCGCGGCAACGCGCAACCCTCTACTTTGCGCGAAAATAAGGACTGCTAATTACTTTTATCCATTTTTTAAGCAAAACAAAGAACATTTGAACTTAAAGACTTTTATTATATCATTTTTTAGCATTTCAAGGATATACATGTGTCCCAAAAAAAAACGCAAACACTTGGTGTCAGGCGCCATAATGTTTTGAAGGAAAGTAACCTGACTACTTATTCCTTGTGTTGTAAGGTAGCGATGGGACCGTAGCGCTTATATTCCAGAAAATTTCATAAAGTTAGGGTCCATCTTTTTAAAGATTTACCCCCCGAAACACGTAACCTACAGGACCCATTTAATCACATTGAGGCGCTATTAACTACAAATCCGGCACTGTACGTTTTGTGCACAGAACCACCAATCTGAATCTCTATCCAACCACATTTTTCCTTTTTTTTTAAGACAGCTACTACTTGAACAGATCCGTACATTATGCAATGTTTCCATTGGTAAACAGCTCAAAATCATGCATTTGAACACACTTAAAGGATCGATTAGGAATTGTATATGATCAATGAAACTCTTTCATTGTCTCAAAAAGCAGCATTGCATTAGAGCTAATCATACATCATAATTTTGTGTCGGCACACAGAGATTTATTTTAACCCAAAATTTAATGACAGAATGAATATACTGATATTGTTATTAAGTTTTGTGTTGAAAACATAGGTTTTACTTTCATAAAGTTGAGAATATAACATTATTTTCAGTAACAAGCAAGTTGCAGCCCAACGCATTTATCATTTTATGTGGAGTTTGTCTATGACTTAGTCATAGTTTTATATCGTCTTGTAACATATTTTATCACCAATAAATTAATGTTTTATCATTATCAGTTAAGTAATAATTATGTAAATACAGTCATTTGACCCAGTAGAAGTTGTTCTTCAAGATTATGGACAAGTAAATGTTGATTGCAATCAATATTGTATTTGTCATTCTGTTCTTCATTGCCAGTCTATTGGTTACCAGGTCCTCATTTTTGGTTCAATTTTTGGCCACTTTCAGCAATACTTAACATTCGACAGTCTCTTGGCATTGTACCATTGTGCACTATGGGTGCAGTATGGCTGCAAGTGGCCAAATACAATTTTTATCTGTCTCGGTAAAATTGACACCGTTTCTGAACCCAAATTCCAAATGACCCCAAATAAAAAGCTTCTGACAGCCCGTTTATCTCTCTATAACGACCCACGCAAACATTTATGCAAAAAAACTTTTATTTCTTTGAAAAGAAAGAAAAGAAAGAACGAATTTTTTTCTTTCTTTCCTTTTTGAATTTTTTACGCTCTCTCCCGCCAGGGGCGCCTTAACGCACATGCTTACTGCATAGCATAATCTGCGTTCAAAATGTCATCAAAAATCTCCTCTTCAAATGCTCTCCTATACTTTCAAGGTTTTTCGTGAAATAATACTTTTTTCCCAAGCACACTATATTTATTCGTAGTTTGAAATATGCGATACAGGCTTTAACATAATTATGTGAACATCAGAACCCCCTCCTAATACCGTGTTAAAACATTAAACACTATTAGCACATTTTGTTGAAGAGTGCCCCAATTTTTTCAACAAATTTGAGATTTTTACACGGTGGGATTGGTAACTGGGTAGTACACATACCTGGGAATGGTTAAGCTCGCAAATGTCTTGTGTCACAAACGAGGGATTTTGTAATTAGAATAATTAGTATCGGATCCCCGATAATAATTCAACCGTTTTCAACGGCTGCTGAAACGCCCTCCAATGGTGAAAGCCGGAAAATAGCGCCATGTACGTGTCTCGCTCATCCATTGTTTTATCGGTTCAGGAAAGTCAAGTCAGGTTTATTTTCTCGAGTGGCACTATTCATCATGGACGGACATAATGGGTAGCAGTTCCCGCTTCTGTCTTTAATTCCCATCTGGGATCCCAATGCCAATTACATATCGCTTATGTTGTGATATTTTTTAGCATTCTCGTTCGCAGGTATAGATTCCCAGCCAATTACCAACGTAACTGGCCAAAATATCAAATTTTGAAATTGGGGCGCTCTCTTAAAAAAATGTGCCATTAAGGCTTTCAAGGTTTTTATACATTGCACGTGATAATGACCTTCAAGCTGGGGGGCGCTAAAATTAAATTTTGCTCTAATAGTTTTGTCCACTTTCTCATTGTTTTTACAAAATGATTGATTTTAATGTCAATAGATTTGCAATGCAACGTTCCCTTGCAACGTTACTTTAGCTTCATCTGCTTCTAAAATAATTATAAGACTTCGAATGTCTCAGGTAGGACCCTTTTTATCCTAATATCTCACACAACACACCTGGAACACAAATATAGAACACAGTGAGAGCAGTTGCTAATTGAATGTGTTATATATTTTAATCTTGCCCTTGGCAATAAGAATACAAACAGATCAATAATACATAAATGACAACTGTTCCCAAGTTGGATAATTTAACAAACGGCTAACTATAATACTAGTCTAGGCTTCCAAACGGTCCATGGATAATACCTGGGTAAATGGTATACTACGTGCATCAAAATATTGCAATGATTCAGATAACCTGACTTGATACATCAATGAATCATAGATATGTTGTGTTTTAATAAAACAAATCTAATATACTTCCAAGTGTTGAAAAAATGAGCGAAATGGCTGAAAAATAAAAGCCAGCTAAGACACAGTTTGTAAGCACAAATATTTTTTTTCCATTCCAATGGGATTTTACAGTTGAAGGCAAGATATTCGTTTAAAGGCTGACTAAGAGGTTTCCGAGGAAGTACACTGCAAAAACTGGCGTGTTAAACCTGGTAAACACCATGGGTTTAATTTAAACACCATCCTGGAGTCAATACGGGACCCCACCCACTGGTGTTAAATTAACACCCATGGTGTGTTATATCAAACACCATTGTGGTGTTACATGTAGCCTTGACACTTGCTTGGTGTTAATGTTTACACCACATCTTGGTGTTAATCATTTTGTAACATGGCCGGGTGTCAAATTGCCATTGCTGGTGTAATTTAACACTTTCTTGGAGTCAATACGGGAACCACTCCCTCTGGTGTAATTACACCAAGCTTTGGTGTAACCTTTATATTTGTAATTTGTGAGATTTATAGGAAATGATTGATTTTGTATTTTGTGCTTCTATTATAACCTGCTTGCCTTAACAAATCATAAAAGAACATCAAACATCCAATAATTAAAAATTATGAGGCAAACACCGAGTAGGTTGTTAAATCCTAAATTTCAACACCAGAAAGTAACACAACAAGCTTGACACCGACTGGTGTTAAAATGTTTACAACCCCAGTTTTTGCAGTGTAACGCCCTCATTTTTCAAAAAATCATGTTCAGTTTTGCATATACATAAGGCATTGGTCCATATCATCACTGTGGAAAGAGATAGCTCAAAGCGAAGTCCTTTCACATCTTTGTTATTAATTTCCGGATCCAGAATTTTGTAACACAAAAGTATCCTACTGGCACAGTTACAACTACACATAAATATTTACTGCATCAAACGAAAATCCGATTCATCTCAAACTTTGGAATTGAAAATATAGGTTAATAATCTTTGGTTCTAGGTGACTATGTTCAATTGATACACTCAAAATATATTACGAAATAAATGAGGTCAGCCTTTAATGTACGATATACGGGGTATAACATTACGAAAGTAATGATGACCCTTCGCTATCTTGTTTTATTGATGTATGAATAGCCCTGGGGGGGGGGGTTCTCAAAGGGTTTGTTGGGTACCATGCTCGTTAAAGTGACCCCTAACGGGATGAAATTTTCAGTGAAAAATATACCCCTAACCGGGACCAGTATCCAGTTTAAATTATACCCGTTTTCGGGAAATATACCCCTAAACGGACCACAATTGCGGTGAAATTATAACCCCTAGCGGGACCTGCTTTCAATACGTGAATCACAAATACCTTTAAAGAAACCACATATATGAGAAAAAATAACACTTGTACTACTGTAAAAAAAATTTACACACGCAGGGTACTTACTGACATGTTAAGTTATTTTTCCCATGTTTTTCAATGAGCCAGTCACAATCTTACGTGAATTTGATACCCCTAGCGGGACTAGAACTTGATTATATGTGATTGATACCCCTAGCGGTAGTCCCGGCATTTGCAGATAGTCCCTCTTTTTTTGGAACGAGAATGGGTACCCGACAAAAACCAGAACCCCCCCCCGCGATATGAATTCATGGTCGCATCTAATTCCTTTATTGATTCCTCAAAGGAATAAAT
Organism: Ophioderma brevispina; assembly: GCA_023653785.1. NCBI lineage: Eukaryota > Metazoa > Echinodermata > Ophiuroidea > Amphilepidida > Ophiodermatidae > Ophioderma > Ophioderma brevispina. Next base: position 10,784 of record JAMKCH010019331.1, on the reverse strand, counting down.
GTTAACACAAAAATCTCACCCAATTAATCCTGGTGGGTAAATGAAAAGGGTTTTCGACACTACTACTGTTAATACCAGGTATAGTACAGCATGCCATATAAGGGAATCTTAGCAATATCAGAAACCAATGGGAAGATCTTGGTTTCTTTGCAACAGGTGATTGTTGTTCATAAAATACCTCATGTAAATATTCAAAAAAATCTCATAATATCATAAAATTCATAAAAAAATTTTATTCATAAAAAAATTCGTAAATTTATAGGCCTGCGGCGCGCAAAACAGTTAGCGTAAGCGACTTTATAGGCTCGGCGGCGCAAAACAGTTACCAAAGCGACTTTATAAGCCGTGGCGCAAGCTAGTTAAACCTTATTACCACCAAATTCCCTCATTCTTCAAGCCCTGCCCTCTTAAAGGGGCTATCGGTCTGCGAAGCTAGCGAGTTAGATATTAAAAATTAATAACTAAATCATTAATTAGTAAATTTATAGGCCTGCCGCGCATTAGTTGCTAAGCATCTTAAGGCCTTGCGCAAGCGAGTTGGCTAAGCGATCTTTTATAGTTGTATATAGAGTAATATATATATGTATTAGTGTGGCTAAGCGATCTTTATAGTCCTGGCGGGAGCGCAATCCTAGTTTGGCCTAAGCGATTCTATTACAGGCCTGAAGCTCATAAATCATAAAGTTTAATGTGTGTAAATTCCTCTGGGAATATGTAGAAAATATGGGTGTGCTTAAAAAACCCTGCCATATCTAGCGTACTTTTTTCAACATATGAAAGTATAATGAAATGGTGTTTCATAAACAACAACAGTGCTTATGATGAATTGCATTAAGGTCAAGATGATCTTTAATCCGTGCACATTTTTTTTTATCACGTAGTATGTTTTGGGTACTGGGTACTATTATTTCCTAGCCGTTAATGACTGTATTCAATTTTACACTACTAATCTGGCACCATCCCATGTTGTGGCCCACGAGCCCTGTATATCCACATCGTAAATGTCAATGGGGAGAGGGTGGAACAAAGCCATTCGTATGCGTTGCAGACTGCTTCGCACCGCCTCGAAGACAGGGGCGCTCTGCCTGGCATCCCTCGGTAGAACCCTCAACTCAGCTTAATATTCTGCTCTAATAGCAGAGAGAGATGATCCTGTTGTATTCTTTCTTTCACCAATACTCTTAAAGTCCTCGACGTTCTCTGCGATCATCAATCTTTCGGGCATGGGCGATATTGAAGAGGTCGATTCGGGCCTATACCGTTATATGCCTCATTGGGCCCCTTGTCGCCGGCAATGCAAACCAATTTGTCTGGCAACGTCTCCCTGCCCCTGGGGTCCGTGCAACTCTAATCTATCTTCTATCCACTAAAGTCCTATTTCGGTTTCCGTATCTATAGCCCTTCATATATAGACGTACCCGCCCCACTCCCTATCGGCTTTATAAGGCGTGGCTGTTGCACCCCGTTGCGCCATGATTATTGACTCTAAACTGACGTTGCATGCAGTGCGTGAAAAGTCTACGGCTACGGCGATACAGACTTGCCTCTAATAATATCCTTTCCGATTTGAAGTGTGAGACCTGCGTTATTTTCTTCGTTTCCCGCCACGCATGTGAGCTTTTGCCTCCTTTATGTGTTGTAGCGAACAATTTTTTGTAGTAAGCGCGATCAGTAAAACAAAATAAAATGCAATTAAAGGTGCAACGAGTAGATTTCACAGTCAGTGTCCCTAAAAAATCGAAAGTCCTGATATTGTGCCCTATTAAAAGTTTTTCCATCAACAATCTCCCCATCCTGAAGGATTAAGCCAGAAATTTGTTTTTTTGGTACAAAATTGGTGAATTTATTTCGTATAGGAGTAAATACTAATTCAGCCTAGTTATTTTTTTTTTACATTTGATATATGAGCAAATCAGAATCACCCTTTTTCACTCACTTTAAAGACATGCTGTAGCCAATACAATGTAAAGAAACCTAAAACGTGGACGGAGGGGCGATTTCTTTTACTAATACGAAATTTGTCTCAAATTGCACTGTATCGATTGTAGTGTTCACCTACCAAGAACGTCCGAGGTTTATTGGACAAACAGAAAAGAAAACCATCAAATCCTTGTTTTACTTGCCGACTATCGTAATTTTCCCCATAGACACCGTGCTTTGGACGTTCTTTCGTAGCACGATAGGAAATACTAAATCATCTCTTATTACATAAGAGACGGCGTATTTGGCTTATTCACTTCAGGTGTGATCTAATACATCTGAAAGCATGTCCAAATATGCAAAACCCGGGTTTTCGAAAAAATTGGGGGCGCTTCTTGTCTTTCTGAAATCTCCTCATGTCTCTAGTCTATATGAAATACGATTATGACCCAATATTTGGGTGCATCAACAAATCTCTCGTTGACACCTTAAATAAAATATTTTAACTATTTCAATATGAATTGATATTTCAACAATGTATAAAGGATTGATATATCATATTTGTGAACTATAGGGTCAAGTGTGATGGTTGATGAATATTTGTCACCAAAAAGTGTCATTTTCAGACAAATTTTGTTCAGAAAAATAAACCAAATATCAGATTTTTGCGTTTGCAAAATCACAAAACTAACTACAGATAGTGTTAAACAAGAGGCGATAAAATTTTTGGGCTCTTCCGACTGATTTTTTCACCCCAAATTATTTTTTCCCATATTTGGCAGTCAACAATTGGGGTAAACAGGCCGCCAGTAGCCAGCCTATGGTGGTTTCCAAGGGGGAAAGTTCCCATTAGGTGCAACAAATGTCCGATCACAAGCAAAAATTCCCGGTTCAGCAGGGCAAAAGAATCCGAAAGGGGCTGATTTAACATGAAATCCAGTGTTATTTCTTCCGATTTCCTCAAGATTTTTTTTTTTTGAGGGGGCACTCTCTGCCCTTTGCCCCCACCTGGTCGCCACTGGGGTCAAATCTTGAACCTTGTCTCTTAAAGGGGATGATTGATTTAAGTAGTATATAAAGTTTATTCTTGATATAATGGCCTTCACACCAAAAACCCATCTGTAGGTTTCTCGCCGATACCGTTAAAACCTTGATCATAGGGCACCTTGGGGAAGCTGAGAAACATTCCGAGAAGGCTAAAATCATAATAGCGCCCTCTTGCAAAAAAGTCCAAACTCACTTGTTAAAATGCCCCCCGAATTTAAAAGGACGGACATGAAATGCGTTTGTCCGTAAGGGCGCTTCACGGAGGTCAAAGATTTTAAATTAGCAGAATTGTCAGGAAACATTTCACAAGCAAGCAAAGATTACAAAGACATCACTATGGAAATAGCTGAAAATTTTCAGGTGAAAGCAGGTGCATGTATTAATTGTAATTTCGCATGGATTATCTGGAAGACAACAAAAAGCCCATTCAACATAATCTACCTTCCGTGAAGGGCCTGATCCTGAATAAACCTGGCGGTAGAAGAAGATGGACAGTGAACGCATAGTGAGAATATGTGAAAGTACATATAAAGCGAAATATCACAAGGGGGTGAATATGAAATGAACGGCTTCAAAAAACCAGTCGGCCGTGCGGGATGACATTTTGATATTGCACGGAATAATGATCAGTTTGGGTGCTCGTATACACACATAAATGTCAAGTCGATACAAACAATCCGCCAACAAAAATATAAGAGTTGTTGGATGTTGGGTGCTATGGGTGGTTAAATGTGTCCTTACCCAGGGCCACGCAACAATGAAATGCCACATTCAGTATATTTAAGAATTTAAAAAAAAACCGCCTCAATGAATACACATCTTTTCACCTAAGCGCGCTTGCATTATGAGAAAAAACGAGTATCTTGGCACAATGATCCAGGTACACTGTTATTATACCTGGCCACCTCTAACACATACATTAATTGTATCACTACCGATTAGTGTATCATATGCAAAGCGGCACCCACAGCTTGTGGAAGATCGGAGGAGCCATTGCTTTCTATTGTTGGTACTATAGGTTTTCTTTGTGGTTTGCAAAACATGCGAGACGGTGTATTTCTAAAGATTTTAACGTAACGTTGGCTCTCTATCTATAGTCGTTGTCCTACACGACGTTATACCGGTATTAACTAATACCGTGATTTAAAAAAAAACAAATCCATAAATTCCCCCTCACGCCTATGGTACCCTATTAATCGTCTTCACATGCGGTCGGACATATGTCACTTATAATACCGGACCTAAATCAATCGGCTTTAGTGTTTGATATAAATTGCCGTGTGAACGCACTATATCGGGACCTAAAAGCTTAAGTCCGAGATTAATGCCGAAGAAGAAGCAGGGTAAGTCCGGTGTAACTTACGACGGGTATTAGTAAAGTACGTGGGACATGCGCTGTCGGACTTAACTGTGGAACAGTGTTAACAAAAAACAAGTAAGCAACCTTTCTACTGACATATTAGAGGTGTGAAGGGATTGCATAAGTTGACTTATGTTCGACCGCATGTGGAGGACGATTACAATAGGGTACAATAGGTGTATGAGGGGAATTACGTGGATTTGTTTTTTTTGTAATTCATGGCCTTAGTTAATACCGGTATTAACTTAATAAACTACACGTGTGGACACAGGGCGCGTAGCCAAGGTGGGGGTTGCGATGCACCCCCCCAAAAAAAATGCACAAAGGTCGCTTAGATGTTGAATTGAGGTCCCGCTTGCCATGTTATCATAAATGTCATGTTGTAACAATTAAAAGTTTTCTGAAGGTTGTGTTTGCATGGTATATGCATGACTAACGCGTTAACCATCGAATTACGATTGTCGTAGTGATATACTGTGTGTTTTCTCCACGCTGCGACGATATTTTATTCTTTCCCAGCCCTAAAAACCTACCAAAACAACCATAAAGTCAACCTAACATACAGAAGCAAAAAAATAAAAAGTTGAACAAAAAAAACAAAAAAAAACAAAATAACAATACAACAATATAAATAAACAAAAAAAACTAACAATTAACTATGAAAATAATAATCAATAACAAACATACAAAAAAAAATTATGCCACACATCAACAAATACACAAAAATCAAACAATAACAAAAAATAAAAAAATAACAAAAACAAAAACCACAACACAAAAAACATCAAAATAAACAAAAAAAACACGAAAACAAAATAAAAAAAACATACATCCAACTCCACAAAAAAACTAAACACTTTTTTTTAAAAAAAAAAACAAACGTTCTCAAAAACCAAACTATAAAAAAAAAAATAAAACAAAATAAAATAACTTTTAAAACACACTAATCTCAAAAAAAAAAACTAAAATATAAAACAAAAAACCTCAAACAAAAATGAAAATAACAAACAACCAAAAAACAAAAAAAAAACAAAAATACAAACAAAAAAAAAAAAAACACAATCAACAAATCAATACTCTACAATAAACTAAAAACAAACAACTAACTAAAGAAAAAACCATTTAAAAAAAAAAAAATAAACTTACCAAACAAAAAAAAAAAGCACCAAACCTAAATCAACCAAAAAACCCCGATATCGAACCAAAATTTAATATATACCATAAAAAAAAATAAATAATAAAAACAATAAAAAGTTTTTTTTTTAAAAAAAACTAAAAACACAAAAAACAAAAAATACAAAAACCTTCGACCAAACAAAAACATTAAACCAATACACAAAAAAAACCACATAAAAAAATAACACCTATATCCACAACAAGCGACACGCAAAACACCAACTTCAACCAACAAAAAAACAAAAAACACAATAAAACAACCCACACAAAAAAAAAAAAAAAAACAAAAAAAAAACCAAAAAATAAAAAAAAAATATTTTAAAAACCATTAAAAGCAGCAAATCAACACCTCAAAACACTCCAGTTAAAACAATCAAAACCAAAAAATAAAAAAGTAAAAAACACCAAAAAACACTTTTTAAAAAAAATCCCCCCCAAAATAAAAAACCACCAAGAAATTAATAAACAAGAAAAATAAAAAATAATTAAAAATATTCTAAAAAGCAAAGAAAAAACTTCAAAAAACACAACACAAACTAAAAAAACAATATAACAAAAAAAAAAAAATAAATATAACACAATAAAAACACAAATAAAAATAAAAACAATAAAAAAAATAAAAAAACAAAACAATATAAATAAAAAAAATAGGAAAATTCAAAATTGAGGTTTTTCAAAACATCAATATTTTGAAACAGACAAAAAACATCAACAACCAAAAACAAAAAAACGCAAAAAAACATGATTAGACAAAGAAAAAAAAAAAAAAAAGAAGAAAAAGACGAAAAGAAATAAAAAAAAAAAAAAAAATAAACAAAAGCAAAAAAAAGAAAAGTAAACCAAAAGAAAAAAAAAAAACAACAAAGCAAAGAAGAAAAAAAGCAATAAAAAGAAAAGAATAAAAAACAAGGGAACAAACAAACGAAAAAAATAAAAAACCCCCCACCAGCACACCTCCCCCCCCAACAACACCCCCACCCCCCAACCACCCACCGCCCCACCCCACCCCCCACACCCTAGCCCCCCAACCCCACCCTCCCCCCCCAACCCACCCCAACCCCCCCACTCCACACACACACACCCACCCCTAACACCCCCCCAACACCCCACCCCCCCCCCACCCCACACACCCCCCCCACCCACACCCCCCCCCCGCGCTTCAGAATTTGGAGACGCGGTGAAAAAATTTTTGTAAACCGGCGAGCGCAGCGAGCCGAAAAATTTTTTGGGTACGCTAAAAGGGCCGTTCTGGCAAATCCGCCCAACCCCCCCCGCATTAAATTCCTGTACGGCAGTGTGGACCCGATTATTAGAACTCTCTTTGGACAATATCCCATTGAGTGAGGCCTTTGATTAAATCGTAGGTACCGACATTACCGGGCAGGACTGATTACTGCCTCTCTTCACCTTCCTCATTACAATTTTAACCTCTGTGTGCCCTGTAACATGGAAGATTGGTAAAAACCGACGATCTTCAATCCACCCGGGACCCTTTAGCAAAATATCGCTTTTTCGGCTTTGTCGAACGGTAACGTCTCCAGTTACAAATTCAAATGCCAACATTGGCTATGCTATTTTTAGTATAATTTAAAAAAAAAAAAAAATGTGAAATTAAAAAATAAAAAATGCAAGGGTGTTCATTGCATTAGTCTCTATATTTGGCGGGGGAATGCGGGAGTTTTAAGTATACAAAGTGAAAGAAGATCAACGTTTTGTTATGTCGACAGTGGAAGCCATGTGAGAAATGACCAAAACGTCTCCCCAAATTGTGTGGGTAATTGTGTAAAATACTATCAACATAATGAGATGTCATCTTAAAAGCCACAATTCTCCTCTCTTCCATACGAATAGGTAATTGTTCATGCTGCATGTCACTGGGTAACGAGCATAACCTAACGTAACCAAAAAAGTAAAAATAATGTTAATGCGCCAACCAATGGGACAAAGTGAGGTTGGACCTAGTTAGTTTCACGTAATGATAACACAAATCCTATTCAAATTTTCCCTCTCTTCTCAATTCAGTCATGCAAGTGAAAGGGGATTTTGTATTGAAAAAAAAAAAAAAACGAGCTGACTTTGTCCCATGTGCAAAAACATGTAAGTATTCGGGACAAAAGCGTTCTTTTGCCTCACTGAGCCAGCAAATGCTAAAACCATATTAAAGACACCCAAAGTATTATCATGCATAATTAGCTCGCCAAAGCGGAATCAGGATGAATAATGGGCGAGGGGGGGTAATATCTAATTTGTATTAAACTGTAATTTTAACACGACTGAATAAATACGTTTCTTGAAGACCACAGTTGGATGTTAAAGCCCAGTTGAAGATTACCACACTCATCTAGTCACCACTGTATGATGAGAACCAACGTTGGTACAATAAGATCTGTAGATTGGGAAATGTTTTGACAGCATATGCACATCCTTGAACTCAATAAAGGGTATTTTCAGCAGATGCGAAACGCGTTAATGTTTTAATAAAAACCGTCCAAATGTTAAGGGAATGTTCACGATTTTAAGGATATAAAGTGTCATCTTGATAGAAATAGTCTCCACCCCATACCCCATCTGCAAGTTTCACGCCGATTAAATTTCAATTCGTTTGGTAGAACGCAGCAAGCGATATTTTTATTGATGACCAACCTTAAGTATACCACTTATACTGATGTGTTTTATTCGCAGATTTTATAGTTGATTATAACTTCTCTTACTCTAAAAAATTTTGAGACTGATTAAATCATTAGAAGGTTTCACGGGGACTTGAACCTGCAACCTTTCTATCTGCAGTCGCAATTTAGACTCAATGCTATACAACCGATGTGGCAGACAATCCTTGTTCTGTGATACTTGAATCATAGTTTTACGGAATAAAGGCATATACACCACTGCTTAATACAAACTAATGTGTAAAAATCGATCGGACCTGAACTTTGCCGGTGGACTCGAGGTTGTTCGTGGGGTGGTTATGCTAAAAAGTAACACGCAAAGGCGGCGAGGAGACGCCAAGTAACTTCGTCAATGAAAAAAAATTATGTATGCGGCCCCCCGCATTATTGATCCGTAAATATTTATTTTGCAAAAAACGGTTCTCTTCCGGTTGATTTGTATGGCGTTTGTTGTATAGGCGCTCGTTTCTAATCTAAAGGTCGTGGGTTCGCTTCCCATCTGACACAATTTTTTAATCATTATTTTAGAGATTGAAACTTCAGAGACGGCTGACTGCGATTATGCTCGTTACGTATTGGATCACAGCCGCACAGCTGAAACGTGAGTTTAAAGGTCCAGGGAAATGAGATGATAAAACCTATACATCCAATCTATGGGGGCATTCCTGCAAGAAAACAGGGCCAGAAAAAACGAATACACTACCAGTGACATCATTAGTGAAAAATATTGATTTTCAGTCAGTGTCTTGAATAGATTCACACCCGTCACCTGGACTTATAATATATAAAGATATTTAAAGATATTTAAGAAATAAAAATTACATATTTAAATGAATAAAAGGAACCAGAGGTTAGGTAATGGCATGAAACTCAAAATGCAGGAGAGCCATTATAAGCCGGAGGACTTGAGCATGACCCCCACCATTACATACCAATATTTAAAATTTAAATTATGGATTTAGGGAGGGACGGACGCGACGGGAAGGACAAGACAAACACTTAGGGATACGACAAGACGAGAACATTGTCAATTGTTTTGAAACAAGATCAGATGGCAGGGAGCATGAAATCCATTGTGGGCCAGTCATGGATAGATGAGTGAGATGACAAGAAGAGGGTATTGCAATTACAAGGAAATAAATAACATGAATTTATGACAGAATTGATGATAGTCAAAACCCCATTACTTACTTAAGCACCTAAATTGAATATTTATAATCAGCTCATTTTTTAGGTTTAGTTAAAGGCATTGGCGTTTTTCGAGTTTATGATGCTATTAATTAATGCATTACATAAAGACAGTAGACGAGAATACATAAAAAATATTATATTCAATTATTGGATAGGGTCTGGACAGGACGGGACGGGACAGGAAGGGACAGGACAAGCAAACACTTAGGAAAGACAAGACGAGACATGTTCAAAATTGTTTTAACCAGATCGAGGCAAGGGGCATGAAGTCCGTGTGAGCAGTCATGGATAGATGATTTGCAGTGACAAGGGAAGAGGGTTGATGGCAGTAGTTAAAGAATAAATAACATGAATTTTAGGAAGAATGATAGATCAAAAACCTTACTTAATTAAGACCTAAATTGAATATTATTAATCAGTCATTTTTTAGGTTTAGGTTTAAAGAATTGTGTTGTTTTAGAGTTTTGATGTATGACTTAATGCATTCACAAATTTGACCCTGAATATTTAACTGAATATTTAATTAGGTTTAGTGAGGGGGGGTTTATTGTTAATGTATTTGTTCGCATTTCTGGGTATGTTGTTGTGTAAATCACTATGTTTGGAAAATAATTTGAAATGAGTTTGGGAGGGTGTCTGAGTTTGAGTGGTAACGAAACATGAAACATCGCTGTTGGTAGTTTGTTTTAAATCATAAATGTGAGTTGTTTTAAGATTTTTGTGGATTGAACCATAGATTAGTGTGAGATGAGATATTCGGGTTATTGATGAGCGTATGCTCGGCTTTTGGATAGTTTGAATATATTGTCCCATATTCGGAATTTGGAGAAGTCCATGAACAGTGATTGTGATCAAGTGTAAGTCTGTATTTGCCCAAGCTTATTACCTATAGAGATGTACGGTAGTAGTAAAGTGTTGTATAGTGGAAATAAGATGTGTTTTGGACGGGGGTTGGGTTGTTGTGTGTAGCGGAGTGTTCTAAGAATCCGATGTTTTAGAAATTTGATTGGTAGTTTTTGAGATGGCATATTTCCAGGAAAGATTTTAACCTGGAAATTTTGTATGGTCCACCACGGGTGAATGGGTGTGTTGTCAACTATGTTTTTGTTGGTGGTTGTGGTCGTGTTTTTGTTTGTCTTAGTAAAGTGAATATTTAGTTGTTTATTGATTAAATAAGCGAAAGTTTGTGGCTTTTAAACCAGTTGGATACCATTAATTAACTTTTGTAAATATTTGTGAGAGGTTGGTTTTGGGTGGTTTGATAGAACTATGTTTGTGTCATCGGCAAATAATACAAAGGAGAATGTGGAAAAAGAGGAAGGAATATCATGGACATAGAGGGAAAAGAGCAGGGGACCAAGTATTGAAACCTTGAGGGACACCCCAAGGAAACAGGGAGAAGGCTATAAGAGTGTGAACCAAAA
>JAMKCH010019330.1:0-40394 GCA_023653785.1 Ophioderma brevispina | reverse complement strand
TCCGTGTCCAAGCAATTACAAAAAGCACCCTAAATACGTATTTTCGAAGCTTGAATGTTCACCCCTAAACACGTATCAGCAGCGCAGTTAGCTACCCTAAACAAGTACTTGATGGAATTTGCGCCCCTAAACAAGTATTAGTAGCGCAATTTTGCATACCCTAAATAAGTATTTGTCTTTCTCCCTACCCTAAGCAAATAATTGATGCTATTATTACCCCCTTTATATGTAAAAACCCAAAACCATATTCTTTTGGACACCAGAGAGGCTTGTCTGAGCTTGGTGTAATTCAGAAACTATCTGGGGAAAGGAACCGCTCTCTCTCTCTCTCTCGCGAGAAGCGCGAAACCCATGCCAAGCAATGTTTGCTTTCCGAAATCAAATTTGATTAAAAACTATTTGATATTTGTAAGTGGTTAACTTTAAAATGCATATAGGCCAATGATCGACGGTATAAACAGTAAAATATATATAGTGCATGCATGTAAGATTTTATTTGAACTAATCATAAAATTAAAGGTGTTCATTGAGAGTTTGTAAGCGGCACGGAGTGGGTCGCGGAAACCTTGAGGTATTTAGTTTTCAAGACATTTCCTATCCGGGATCCGGGAGAATTCGCATTTAGAGAACGTTATTTTCGGTACTTATTCCCGCATTTGCAGCGCAGCGGTAAATCGGCATTTTCCCTGAAAATTGCCGAAATCAATTATGCACCCAAATTATGTCCCAAAAGTTATTTTAAGAAAATTATAAACCTAGAATTGACTGACATTTAAATAAATTATGAGTTTTAATTGCTAAAACATTGTCAGTTTCATGGGTAAGTGATATAGAACTATTTTGGTATAGCGACATATAAAGGAGTAGTCATTTCTCAATCTCAAACCAATAGGGTGTTGCCTGTACTAAAAATCATGTGTATGGTTTCTTTAGAAATTTAGGGATTTGAAAGCACAGGTTTGAAGGCAAATACAGACTTCCGGAACACTTTTTAAATTTTTTTTTTTATGCTGAAATGAATATGGACCCTAAATGCGTAAGACCTCATTTAGAAAATATAACCCTTTTTCTTGATTTTGGGTGATTTTTAGACCCTTTTCACGTTACGTACGTAACATGCCTGATCCTGAAAAAACTACCCTTTTTACGTGGATTCTTGGACACGGATGAAACCCCTTTGTCTATGAAGAATGATCCCCCGGGGAAAAGCCCTGAATGTTAGGCATGCTGTTCCCAAGAAGGATATGATTTCTGCCACTCCTCTACCAATTAAAGGAGACACCGGTATGAATAACTTCCACAATATACGCTATAAAAACAAATATTGAAGAACACCATAGGAGTGGTTTCATGGGAAACCGGAGTTACTAAAAAATAAAACGAATTAATAGCTTTTGTCTGACCATGCGGGTATTTGAAATTTGTGCTACTGTATATGGGATACGTATTGGTTATGCGATACGGACGGCACCGTAGCGTCATACACCTTCACACATGCTGCTTTTCATAATGGGTATTCCTATGGCATGTATGACCTTAACCGTGCCGGTTGTATCGCATAACACGTTGTACACTAGCGCGATTTTTAAATAGCACATGGTCAGACAGACTAGATGGTTTTAATTATTGTAGGGTTAGATAATTCCGTTTTTTCTATGAAAACCCAACGATATGTGGTTCAATAAATTATTTTATAGGTATATTGTTTAATATTATTGTTGTACGGGTTCTCCTTTAACCCAGACATGCTAGCTCGTGTTGGCAAGAAGCCAACTGTGCTAGTAATACGGATGGTGCTGGTTCAGTCCGGCCAAGCGCATGTATGTTTTTTTTTTAATGCTAATGGATGAGCGTAGATAATATTTCCTGGCTATTTCATATTGAAAAAGATGTTCCAGCAGCCGTGAATTATGCTTGGGATCCCTTCAATTACAAAATCCTTCTTTGCGACACATAGGGCTGGTATCGCACCAAATGCATTGGCGACAAAACTTGTCGACCAACGCACTTTTTCGACATGCGGGGACAAGCAATAAACAACTGATCGACCAAAAATGTGTATTAGAGAATAAACTTGGATCAAAGCTTGTTTATTATCATTCATTTACCATTAAATAATCACATCAGAGCCTTCTATTTCGTTGTAGGGCAACGATTCGAAAAGAAATATTCACTGTCGGCATTCTTATAATACAGTTAAAACTCTTGTACTTGGTAGTAGTATGTTGTTGTGTCATGGTTTGTGCATGCACTTCGGCTCACCTGGTCTAATACAGTGCGCTGGACTGGGACGTGCATTAATTCATGACCCCGACCGAGCTAAAAATAAGTGCTGTACTTTGGGCATACGGGAAATAATTTGTATTAACAAATATTGAATAATAGCATCATGAACCAGATAAATAAAAACAGACAGTTCACACAATATGAATGTTCAAGTGTTTTCAAATTGATTGTAATATCCCTTATCGCTGTACACCGGAAGAAATGCAATACAGCTGATTCATACATCGTTACAAGGAGTGAGTCCAGACGACTCCTTTCAAGAAATGGGAAACCCCTACCAGGATCCCTACACCGATCGATATTAAGGGGGTGGCCCGATTTAAGTATATGAAGTTTTCATCTTGATAGAATGGCCTACCCCAAAACCCCCCATCTGTAAAGTTTCGCGCCGATATTTCAGCACGTTTTGATGTGAGAGGGCTTAAAAAGTGATTTTGTAAGCCCCTAGAGTACTCTGTAAAAGAATATGGTCGACCAAAATGGAGCACGTTTTCGCACATAACGTTTGAACCAAACAACATTTACCCCTAAGATTTCCAAGTGAACTGAGAAAAATAGTAGCTTTTTAGGATACAAAATTTTAACCACTTCCGGTAAATGTGAGGTCCCTGGGGACGCGGCTAGTTAGCGATCGGCGCCATGGGCCTTTAAAAATGACGGCGTGCTCAGCAGGATCCATAGGTGGTCTAAAACATGACAAAACAAAAGGCACAATGTACAGTACGATGAAAAACGTCAGCTCAACCGAATAGTTAGCTAAATCCAAAGCATCGAAATGAAGGAAATGAGAAAAAACAGCAACGTGAGTATTAGTGACATTTTTCCAACGATCTGAGATGGGAATTTTTCGGAGCAAGGGCCGCAAAATTACCCGATATCAAGGGCTCAGGGGCCAGCGCGGAACGGCGGCCGGGTGGGGGATTGACAGTAAAATGTTTTGATATGAAACATTTTCTGATGATTTAAATAATTAATTGCGTGGTAATTATAAAATAATTGAGTATCAAGCAGATTTACACGAGATGACCAGATAATGTTCGTATTGATAAGTAAATGAAATCGCGGCTTTCACCGTAAATGTCGCATTCCACTCTAACATCGTACCTTTGCCTTTCGGCCCGTTAAAAATGACCGAAAACTTGATTTGGAACTTCAAATTATGACCGCACTGGTGAATTACTGTTGTCGACAGATTGTCGCCGTAGATTTTTTTACCGATATGTCGACAGTTGAAAAAACAAAGGATACCAGCCCTAGTGACCATACACAGAAATTTCAAGATTTACCATGCATTCACAGTATAGTTTACTAGCCAATACCAATGCAAGTGGACAAAATCTAAAAAAATTTTCAATAAATGGGGGCACTCTTCCCCAAAAAAATGTGTCCCATTTTTTTGGTCGACGCCAATATTAACTTTGCACAGTTCTTCTTGGGATTAGAAATCACAATGTTCAGCTTCACATCAAAGCGGGATCAAAATATCGGTGCAAAAATTACAAATAGGATTATTTGACAAAAAACTTATTTAATTGGGTCAGCTCCTCTCAATAGTAATGTAAAGATAAATGGAAATATTGACGTTCTACTGCTGTATACTTGTTGTTTCAATAAGCAGTGAGTGTGGACGATCTTTAATTAAAGAAGTGTTAGAATTCCTAATTTTGCTGCCTATATATACTTTAGGGAGGCCTAAAACCACGCTGAAACTCAGTATACCAAAAATTATATAATTCTATAGGAATAGGATTTTATGACAAAATGGTTATATTCTAATTTGCAGCTTTGCCAAAGTCAAAACTAATTGTTTGGAATTCAGGAATTATTATTCAGTACAACACACCTTACGTTCTTCACTGAAGCAGAGAGCTTTTTAAATTATACGACAGGAAGGAAAATATGTGGCAATCAAAAAAAAAATGAAGCCCACCTTTTTTAAGTATTTAATGATGATGAACTGAATAAATTATAATTTGGTTTTTTCATGATATTCCGTTAAATTTGTCAACAACCATGAAATTTTGCTGAGTGGAAAGATAAACAAACCATAACACAGGAATATGCTTTGGAAGCAAAATTATGTTAAATACAGTTGTGGTGAGATTTTCAGTCCCTGAATAATGTATATAAACATAATGTAGCCCTTGACGGCAGACAGTATGACGTACAAACAGGCTTTCACAAGAATTTTCTTTGTTCACCTTTGTATTTTATCTTGCTCGAAGTGGACCTCTTGTTCACCCCAACATCACATTTGTTTGCTAATCTCAATCTACTCGTCTATACGTACCCTCTTCCAAGCTTCTGACAACAGATACAGTAAATGTCCCCACCCTTTTGCTAATGTGAAATCCGCTTTTGTCAAAAGTGTAAGTAGCATCAAAAGGACAAGGGACGATTCCAAGGTTTATCCTCAAAGAACCACACAGTGGGAGGGGGGGCTCACCACATTGGAGACTTTTGATAAGGACATTTTAAACGCTTTAAAAGTTCACTGGGGTAATGAAAAAAATTGAACTTTCTTCTGAAAATCAATTATCTCAATTTCAGAGGAGGAAAAGAGATGTGCCAATCGGGACACCCATATTTGAGACAGAGGACAATGTCCCAGTCACAGGCAAAAACAAAAAAGTATAAAAAGGGTTTGATAATGATTAATAGCATATTTGTCTGTTCCGTCCCATTTTTTTCGGGGGCGTTACTCTTACTCCCTCACTGGATACTCAGGCCATCCATTACTGGCTACTCTTCCACCCTCACGGCTACTCTTCCCCTCCCGTACTTGGTACTCTATTGTACCCTTACTGGCTACTCTTGTTCCCTTTCTTACTGGCAACTCTGCCCCTCCCTTACTGGTATAGTCTATGTAAACCCTCCCTTACTGGCTACTCTGCCCCTCCCCTACTGGCTACTCTGCCCCCCCATACTGGACTACTCTTCCCCTTCTTACTGACTAACTATTCCCCTCCTTACTGGCTACTCTGCCCCTCCCTTAACGGGGCTACTCGGCCCCTCTCTCATTGGTACTCTGCCCTCCCTTACTGGTCACTCTTCCCCCTCCTTACTGGCTACTCTGCCCCTCCCCTTGCTGGCTACTCTGCCCCTCCCTTCCTGGCTACTCTGCCCCTCCCTTACTGGTCACTCTTTCCCCTCCGTACTGACTATCTGTCCTCTCTTACCTGGCTACTTGGTGCCCTCCCTTATGTCTTATCTGCCCCCTCTTACTGCCTTCTCTGCCCTCCCTTACTGGCTACTGCTGTCCCTCCTCCCTTTACTGGCACTATTCCCCCTCCTTACTGGCTACTCTGCCCCTCCCCTACTGGCTACTCTGCCCCTCTCTCACTGGCACTCTGCCCCTCCCTCCTGGCTTTACTTGCCCCGTCCCTCAATGCTACTCTGCCCCTCCCTCACTGGCTACTTGCCCTATCTTACTGGTCACTGTTCCCCCTCCTTTCTGGCCACTCTGCCCCTCCCGTCTGGCTACTCTGCCCTCCCCTTACTGGTCCACTTCTTCCCCCTCCTACGGCTACTCTGCCCCTCCTTGCTGGATTCTGCCCCTCCCTACTGGCTACTCTTCCCCCTCCTTACTGGCTTACTCTGCCCCTTACTGGCTACTCTATTGTGCCCTTACTGGCTACTCTGTCCCTCCCTTACTGGCTTACTCTGCCCCCTCCTTACTGGCTTACTCTGCCCCTTACTGGCTACTCTGTCCCTCCTCCCTTACTGGTCACTCTTCCCCCTCCTTACTGGCTACTCTGCCCCTCCCTCCTGGATACTCTTGCCCTATCTTAATGGTCACTGTTCCCCTCCTTTTGGGCTCTGCCCCTCCCTACTGGCTGATATTGACCTCACCGTTACTGTCACCTGCCCCCTCATTATGGCTATTATGACCCTCCTACTGGCTTACTCTGTCCCACCACCGTACTGTTTACTCTGCCCCTCACTGGCTACTCTGCACCTCCCCTACTACCTACCTCTATCTCTGCCCCTCCCTTCCTGGCTACTCTGTCCCTCCTCCCTTACTGGCTACCTTGCCCCTTCATCCTTCCTGGCTACTCTATCTCGCCCTGCCTTACGGGCTACTCTGACTTCACGGGAACTCTGGTCCCTCTTATGGCTTACTTTGCCCCTACCTTATGCTACTCTGTCCTCCCCTTACTGGCTGCTCTGACCTCCTTTAATGGCTGCTCTGCCCCTCCCGTACTGGGCTACTTTTCACCCTCCTCAAAGGGCTTACTCTGCCCTCCCTTACGGGTACTTATGCCCACCCATTACTGGCACTCTGTCCCTCCCTTACTAGCTCTGTCCCTCATTAAATGGCTACCCTTCCCCCTCACTGGTTACTTCTTGCCCCTCCTTCTGAATGGCGTACTCTGCCCCTCCCTTACTGGCTTCTCTGCCCCTCTTAAATGGCTTAACTCTGCCCCTACTGGCTACTCTTAGCTCACCCTCCCTTACTGGCTACTCTGTCCCTCCCTTAAGGGCTATGCTGCCTCTCCTTTACTGTCTACTCTGCCCCTCCCTACTGGCTACTCTCCCCCTCCTTAATTGCTACTCTGGACCCTCCCTCACTGGCTACTCTGCCCCTCCCTTACAGGCTAACTATGCACACCTCACTTACTAAGAGATACTCGGCACATCCCTACGGACACTCGTCCCTCCTTACTGGCTACTCGGTCCCCCTCCCTTACTGGCTTCTCTGCACCCTCCCCAAAACTGGCCTTTTTCCCTCCTCCCTTACTGGTTCTTGCCCCTCCTTACTGGCTTTTAAACAGTCATCTTTTCAATATTTCCCAATGTAACTTAGAGGCATTGTCAGTGATTTGAAATCGATTACATCTATTTTAAAAATTCAGATTTTTGCATTGCTGGCCTGTGACAAGTATAGCATCCTAACTTGCCACAACAAGTGCTAAGGGACTGAAAAACAGGCCCAAGCATGAAGGACAAAATCGGATATTTTAGTCCATACTCCCCATATGACCATTCCTGCAATGCATATGTGAACGGAGAGGATTTTTTAGCACTGAACCGGGTATTCATCGTAGTGCAACTACTAAGACACCAGTTCAACGTACACAGGCACCAAAAGTTAGATCACGAGGCTAAAAATTTAAAACATGTTTCCAGTGTGGCACCACCAGGGTCATAAAGAGCGAGTGTCCCCAAATAACATGATGGCTCGATCGAGCATTTCTGGTCCAAAAGCCAAGCCTGTGTATAAATGCAAGAATATGCAGAAACCTGATGTGGCGCGTTGCGGCAGGAACAAGTGTCTCGTAGCGTGAAAAATTGCAGGCACAATTAACCCAGAATGCGCGACTCTGCATGCGAGCATTCTGGGGTGCGTGCAAATTTAGTACCTGCTGCGTGTATCTAAGAGGGAGTACTGTAGAAAGCTTAAAGGTATGGCTGGGTACTGTAATACTCCACTTGCCAAACTAGACTTAAAATCTTCCGTTAGTACTGGTTACAGTGCCAACATGGCTGTTGTGGAGACCTGACTATGATTTGTGTTGGTCATGATATAATGACCCACATGTTTGAAGTGTTCAGTTAAACAGTATATGTGAGGACTAGAGCTCAGGCGCAGAAAGAACGTGAAGAGTTCACAGAAGGTGAAAATGAGTTGTTTGAACTTTGTATCAAATCTTGACAAATTGTGATTCTCCGCTGAAAGTATACATGCTAGTTGTAATAAAACAACCGAAGTTGAGTTACACTTCCAGTACTTGACACCCAGGTCAGGGCGACTGCCATTTTGAAGGGTTCCTCGTCAAAAGCTGGTGGAAAAAACAACGAATCTGATCCAAACATTAGCTGGTGTGAGAGAGCGTATGGTGAGTAGTGATGATATTGACAAACAAAGAGGTGTTCTATTGAAAGGGATGGAGTGCTCCTACGCTACATGGTCAGGAAGGATGAAAATGAGGAGTTCCTCTGCCGGCAAACCGTGAACAAATCGTTGTTTCCCAAAGAAATTGATTCTTCATATCATGAAGGTAGATCATGACAGGGCAGGCCAAAATTAGGTGTAGAGAAAAACTTAAGGCCTCGGCCCATTTACAACATTTTATGGCCAAATATTTCCAAGATATGTAGTATATTGTAGATCATGCGAGGATATGTCAAATTATGGATAAAGGTAAACAACCACGGAAGTATCCAGTATTGCCCCATTGCCTGTGATTGACGTGCCTTCAAGAGAATGAGGATCGATATTGTTGGACCTCTTCCACGTTCCCGGAAACGGAAACTCTTATGTTGACTGTATGGGAATAGCAAATAGGATCCCGAGGCTATCCCCACTTTCAATATTCGGACTGATCCTGGATCAATGCTCTTATCCAGAGTGTTTGCGAGAATCGGCCTACCAAAAAGAAATTGTACATGATCAGAGCACAAATTTCAGTCTAAAGTCATGCGGGGTATTTGTGAGAAGTTAGGCATTAAGCAAATGCTACTTATGCGCGGCACCAAGCAAAAAAATGGCATGACGGAACGCTTCCATGGCACGTTGAAAACTGCTCAGGTATTAACGGATGAACAAATGAAGTGCTAGGATGAATATCCCCTTCTTTTTGTTTTCGTACAGGGAGGTGGTGCCTTGTCAAACCACGGGGTTACTCACCCTTTGAATTATTGTACGGCCGACAAGTGCGAGGTCCGCTTAGCGTGCTTCAAACACGCTTGGATAGATACGGATGAGGGCCAAAGGATGTCTTTCACATGTTTCAAATGCGTGACCGCATGCAAATCTTTTTGGCATATGCAAACAAAAACACTGAGAAAAGTCAGGCAAAAGAAACAGAACATTATGTACCGATATGCGCAGGTGCGAGAATTTCTACCCGGTGATCAAGTACTTGTATTTCCTGATAGTGTCGCTAAGTTAGACAGTAAATGGCGTGACCCATATGCAATTAAGCGCAGTTCTGGATAGGGGTTAACTATGAGATTGAAATGCCAGATGGTGCAAGTGCAAGAAGTGCGTTGTTGAGTGCATGTCAATCAAATTAAACGATGGTTGCAATAGACAGGGAGGTGACAAGACTGACCCAAGTGTGTACATTACAGGTGGAGTTCATGAAAGAGTCAATTAAATGCTATGTGTGAAGATGTAACTGACACGTCAAATTGCAATTATCTCTTTGTTGATGATGTAGGCCCTAATTGTGTGAAACCCAAACATGGTGTCAAATAGAATTATGCATCAGAATTAAAATGATCTCAAAGAAGTGAAATTGTAGGTGTTGTTAGCTGCGTAGGATGGGTTAAATTTCTGATGTTACTGGTCGTACCAACATGGTTTGAACATCATATTGATCTAATCTATCACAGACCTGTACGCCAGGGTGCTTACAGAATGCCCCAGTCCATGCGTGATCCAGTCAAAGAAGAACTTGATCGTATGTTAGAACTAGGCATAATTGAACGTAACACAATGGAATATGCATCGCCTACTTGTGGTGGTGCCCAAACCTGATGGATCGGTTCGAGTTTGTTGATATGAGAGAATTGAACAAGAAATCCACATTTGATCCATACAAATGCTAGAATAGATGAAATTCTTGAAAAAGGGGGTGTTGCTAAGTATATTACCACTCTTGATCTTGACAAAGGGTTCTTACCAATTCCAATGAACGAACGATCTTGTGATTGTTGTAGTTTTGTCACTGCTTTGGGTTTAATTCAGGTAGCACTTAATACCATTGGTTTGCAAAACGTAGTAGCACATTTCAACGACTTATGGATTATGTGCTGCGTGATTGTCATGATTGGCATTGTGCAATATGATGACATTTGCATCTATGTCAATGATTGTAGGATCATGTAGCTCCATTGCATTGTGTATTTCAGTTACTTTTGGAAGCAGGACTACTGTAAAAGCCGGAGAAGGGCAAAGTTGCCAAACAGCAAGTTGAATTCTTGGGTCATGTGATGGAAATGGCAATCTTACGCCGATTGCATGACAAAATTGAGGCTGTTAGTAATTTCCGCGTCCCCAATCACTAAGAAAATGTTAGGGCATTTCTAGGCATTACGGGCTATTATAGGAAATAATTAGGAAACACGTAGCCAAGTGCAAAAACGCTCACTGATCTGACCAAGAAAAGGTTTCAATAACAATGTGGTATGGAATCCCGAATGTGAGGATGCATTTCCCGAGGCTCAAAGCGTGTTTGACCAACCACTATTATGGCAACACCTGATTTTGATAAGCAGTTTATTGTACAGACAGACGCCCTCAAAATTTGGCATTGGCGCTGTGCTGATTCAAATTGACAGTGAAGGAACAGAACATCCTTGATTTTTAAGCAGGAAATTATCGGCAGCGAAGAACGATACAGTGTCCCTAAAGGAAATGTGGGCAATTGTTTGGGGCAGTTGATAGGCTATCATTTCAGAATCATGACAGATCATCCGGCACTGAAGTGGCTAGCTAGTACCAAGTGTACAAAAATAGTTGATGAGTGGTTCTTATTAATTCACAAGTTGCCATTTGATGTAAAGTACCGTAAAGGGCTAGCAAATGGTTAATTGCAGATGGGCTCAGTAGAGCATAAAGTTAGAGGTTCAAATAATGTGCTTGTATTACATTAGGCAGTGAATGTGTTAACATAAATATTGTATTTATCCACAAAACTTATAATGATATACTGATGCAAGTCTAAGTGGTTAGGGAAACAATAAAATGTCCATGCATCTGTGATGACTTATGTACAAAACTGTGGGATTGTGACAAAAATATTTTTATATTTCTCAAGTCATGGAGACTTGGATATGGACTGTTTAATTGTTTAATTTGCCTGTCATGTCACAAACCCGACCGCCCTCCTAACTAAAGATGAATTCTGGGAAGATTTATGTATTTGAAACGTTTCTGTTGAAACATTTCTACCTGTTATTGGACAAGTCATTCTTCAAATCTCGACATGATCTTCAGGTATTGACATTACCAGCAGAAGTCTACGAGTGCACTATCTGCTCAACGTTATATGGAACCTGAGAAAGTGATCGTAATTTTACGTATGGATTATGGACTTGAGTGACCTCTTGTGTTTGTTATTATACAATATGAAGGACTTGTCATTTGCCACTATAATGCCAGAATTTAATTTATTTATTTTCATATGGTATTTTATGAAATGTTTATATAGGCCGTACCACGGCTTATTTCAGGTATTTAGAAGACTGACACAGTCTTTCCTCGGGGGGAGGCATGTCATGTTGTCAAGTGTATATAATGTGGAAAAAGTATCTTGGGCCTATACATATTGTTGAAAAATTGAATTTTTAAATATAAAATGTTTACTTTTTGTATTACTTCATGTTGCAGAGTGATGTGCATACAAATGTGGTAGTGCATTTGAAGTTAATTGGGTGTGGCGTGAGAAACGCCATGGTTGTTGCACTGACCATGCTCCTGTGAAAGGGCTTTTAATATGGTAGAGTTTAGTAGAGCACATTGGCATGCAATGTGATGTAGTGTATTATGCATGCAGTGCAGAAGCTAGAGGCACATGTGGTTGCAGATCAGCGCTCGCCCCATAAGCATAATGTTGTGGGTTCGAGCCCCGCTGTCGCCAATGTGTTGTGCCACTTGGGCAAGCATTTACCCGCTTGCCTCTCTCCACCCAGGAGTTAAATGGGTACCGGCATATGCTGGGAATGGCAAAACAGACCGCTGTGCGGGAGGAGTGGCGAACCCCACAGCAAACATGATATGAGGAGTTCTGGCCAAAACGCCAATGACAGAGGAAGATGGGCAACTCCGGGCCTGCGGGCGCACATTTGGAAATTTTTTTTTGCAAAAGATAGGTCTCTGATTGGTAAATATAATAGCTTGGATATCATAGGCAGAATTTAAAAGTCAGTCTTTGTCTGGAGGTCGGCGGGAGGGATGTAAGGAGAAATAGTAGTCATGAATTTGTTAAATATAAGGTGATTGAAAATGTACAAGAAGTGTTAGGTTTAATTACAAGGACTCTATAGGACGGACACGGCTCCGCACATGTCATTGTGTGTACGGTTCTTCAATATACCTAAGTGCGGTAAAATTGTGGATACTCCGGCCGTTGGGATAACGCGGAAAAAAAAACATCACAGATACCCCAATTAGTTCTCCACTACAAAATGATTTAGCCAAATCCTTTGAAAAACAGGAAGCAAGTCGAGCTTTGGTCCTATAGATTTTTCAAAAGCTTTCGACAGCGTTTCCCATTACTCGTTGCTTTGAAACTTAAGCATTATGGTATCACTGGGGAAAATTCATAGTTGGATTAAATGTTTTTAAAAACGTAAACAACAAGTTCTTTTTGGAGAGGTGTTTTGTCCTCAAAAACTGCCGAGGTCATATCTAGTGTACCCCAGGTACAGTGATTGGTCCTTTGTCTTTGTGGTTAATAATAAACATGCCGATTGGGGTTTCTGGACGAGGACAAGTCTCTTTGCAGACGATGCCCTCATATAGAGGGGAGGGAAAATAAATACACATCCGAAGACAATGTTATTTTCCAACGGGACCTTGATGCTCATCAAGGGGAGTAGAGAATGGACAAAGATGTTTTAATACAGACAGATGCATTATTACTATGCATTTCACATCCAAAAGAACACCAAAAAATTACTCCTTACAGCCTATGTGGCAAGTATTAGACACCACTGTAGGTCATTCATATTTGGGTATACGATTTAGTAATGGACCTCCCCCAAATGGTCAAATCACATAGATTCAGTCACAAAAAAGCAAGTCGGAAGGGTATTGGTGTCATAAGAAGGAATTTTAAATCATGTACCCAGCTGTTAAATCTAAAACTGTACTTATCGCTCGTCAACCATAAATTGGAATTACGGCTCCGTTGAATGTTTCCAACATATCAAAAAAGACAAACACTAACTCGATATGGTTCAACGTGATGCTTGTAGAATGTGTTAAATAATAAACAAGAGACGCAAAGATGGGACCGGACATGATACCTCCCTAATACTGGCAAAGCCTTGAAGCCATCGGAAAATTACCCGCTTATCTATGATGTTCAAGATTAACGATCAATTGGTTGATATTGACTGGCAGGAATTTCTTGAAAAACCCATCCGCCAACTCTCGCGCACCCATATGTTATCTTAACGTCGTCAATTGGCTAAAAACTACGATTTATTCAATATTTTTTCCCTGGACGACCCGGCACTGGAACAACTTGCTCACAATTACTTGATATTATTTAAATTTCAAAGCATTTTAAAAGAGGGACTCGCTATTTTGTAAATTGATGATGCCAACTAACTCAGGAACCCACTAACCAGTTTAGTGTCTGGGTTCACCAAAACTCGTAAGCTGATCAGGAACCTGGCTTGTTGGAGGTTTTATAAATGATCCTGATCCCGATCCAGTTGTGCTTAGATACGTTTTCTGTTTTGTGCAGGGCCAGCTTTTCAAATCTAAAATCATACTGGGCATCAGTTGTGCTTAAAGCAGATATTTTCTTGAACAAGAAATTTAAAAACAGTCGTTCCATAGTAATGGCACCTCATTTATGTACAACAATGCATCTCACGGTTATAAGATTACTAGCAAACTGTAAAAACGGTAGCTATGTAGCTGTGCTACGGCAATGGCCAAACAGGTGGTCTGGAGTGAGAGTACAAACCAAGCCTGCTCTCTGTTAACATTGAGAAAAAAAAAAAAAACTGTTGTGAGCAGAGAGAACTTTTGGAAAATGTCAAACAAAGATGAAGGCGGTACGGCCTAGGAGCGTCAGTACACCTGCGAACATTAAAGCTGAAGACAGGAGCTTCGCAATAACCCCACACGCAAGCATAAGGAGAAACCATGTTGCAAATGTTCCCAGATCCGCATTCAGGTATCGTAGTGATGACATCAATTGGCTCGATACAAAATTGGGAGACGCCATAATTTGGATACAGGTGATTCATCACGTAGGCGGGCATTTTGCAATCAAAAGGACCACGGCTCTTATTAAGGAACTTGTTGTTGTTGAGGCCAATTTCCAAGGACTGGTCAGTGAACTCTCAAAATGTGAGAGAGTAGCACCAAAAGGGAACCATCCCAATGATTTTGTCTACAACAGACTTAATGATCGCAAGAAAGTTGCAGTTTAGCAGCTGTTACAGGTTAACGATAACCTAATCGGGCCCATTTTCATTGATGGAAAATTTGAAATGGTGCTGGTTTTATCCAAGATCATATCAACATTTTTACCCATGAGGCCAGAGCTTGCGGAACATTTTTTCAGCAGCAAAGAAAGAAATGGAGCAAGTCAATGGTCCTGGTTTCTGTAAATGGTTAGAAACTGCCTCAGGAACTCTTTCCCAAAATCAGATCATTGGTTTGGGCATTATGGTGGAGGGGCCCCTCAGTCAATGGATTAACTCCACGAGATTGTTGGATATAGGGTTGAGTTTACAATGACGGTCCCCCCAAACACATTACCACAACTACGACGATGGAATAACGATGCATTTTTACACAATTCGGAGAACGCATGTAACATTAAGAGTGTTCAATACATGTATCCAGGGCACCAAGTGCATCCAAATCAGGGAGGACCTGTGGAAGGATTAGAAACCTAAAGGTAAGGACCAATTAAGATAAAATTCTTTTGATGTTGAATTGCATTCAACCATGCCTAAGAAAAAAAGATGCTCTGGGGAAAGTCGGTTTTGCTGATTATTGTTCGTGAAACAAATCTTGAGAACACCACTCAACCAAATGAAACAAAGTAGTCAGGTAAGACGCTTATTACCCATTCTTTATGATAAAATAAATCGACAGATTCAAACTACCAGAAAGTGGAAACAATAAACCACTTTCATTTGGGGTAAAAAAAGTTTTATGGGTCACCCTGTAGAAATGAATATTTTGTTTGGAGCAAAATTAAAAAGTAAATATTTCTCAAAATATTGCTCTAAAAGAAAGCTTTAATGCCTCAGAAGGATCACAATTGGAAAGTTAATAACATAATAAAATTAAAAAAAAAAAAAAAAAAAAAAAAAAAAAAAAAAAAAAAAAAAAAAAAAAAACAATCAGTTTTGAAGACATTCCCTCTAACCAACTTTGTGAAGGGAGTTTCATTTCAAAACAAATCCAACTTTTAAAGGAAACCCGTAAAATGAATTATCACAATATACTCATAAATAATTATTGTCCACATATCAAGTGGTTTCTCATAGAAAAAGGAATTATATTAACCATAACAATGAATTGAAAACCCTCTAGGCTAACATCATAAAAACCAGTGCCTATTTAAAATCGCACTGGTGATAACGTGTTATGGGATTACGATCAGCACGTTGCTTCAACATGAATAGGAAAATATATCATTGAAAGCATCACGTGTGGAAGGTATATTGCACGCTACTGTGCTGTCTGTATCTCGTAACACGTATACATATCCCACTTATACACTACGCCGAATTTCAAAAATAGCGCCTGTCTGATAAAAATGATTAATTTTAAGGTTAGTATAATTTCAGTTTTTCCATGATGAAAAACCATCGATCTAGGTTCCATATGTAGTTATAACATTTATTGTTATAAGTGTTCTTGTACGGGTTCTCCTTTAACCAATGGACAATCAGTATAATCTAGAAAAATAGAAAGAAGATTCGTACATTCAATTATACCCATGTTCATTCCATCATCATAGCAGTGAGAAATCGCAGAATGAAGATGCATGCACAGTTATGTGGCCTTGCCACTTTGTTCTCACTTGTAATTACACCCGCACTTGGGTGCGGCTTACCAGCGCTGGCACTACGCGTATCCACTATACTGCCATGACAAGGTGAAACAGAGTGGGATATTGGTATGACACAAAATGCAAAGGGATCTCAGTTTCAAGAGGTGGCCATTAAAGATGGACCCCCAAAAGATCTCCACACTGACACACTTCATTAAGAGTCCAATCAATCACTTCATCTGGCAAAATCCAACTAATACAGCCACAAACCTTCTACACTAATCTGACAAAGCGCATGGAAAAGTTGATGTTCTGTTTCCCGTAACCTGCCCGTGTTTATTGCTTTTCTTTTCTGCCCGGTTGAGAGCGGATGAAAATACCTTAAAAAGTTAGATTTTGTATTTAAAGAAAATATCCAAGGGTTCTTCTCTGTGATCACAATTTGTGATGTGATTTTAGGTAGATTTTAAACCAAAGAACAGTTGCCAAAATATTTGAAAAGCAGGAAAGCAGTCGAGTGCTGTCGCTATTAGATTTTTCAAAAGCTTTCGTACCGCGTTCCGCATACGTTCCTCTGCTTATGAAACTTAAGCATTATGGATCACTGGGAAAATTCATAGATTCGTGTTAAAATTTTTTTTTAAAAACGTAAACACAAGTGTCTTTTGAAGGTGATTTGTCCATCAACTGCCTAGGTCTATCTAGTCGTGTAACCATGGCGGTACATGTTGATCGCTTTGTCCTTTTTGGTTTATATGAATAACATGCCTGATTGTGTTTCTCCTGGGACAGGACACTTCTCTTTCAGACGATGCCCCTCATATATAGGGAAAATAAATACACCGAAGAAACTTTATTTCCACGTGACCTTGATAGTTCTATCGAGTAGGAGTAGAAGACTGCAAATGAGTTTTTATACAGACAGATGTTAATACTATGCATTTCACATCCAAAAGATCACCAAAATTACTCCTTACAGCCCTATGTAGCAACGTATTAGACACCACTGATAGTCATGGCAATACTTGGGTATACTATTTAGTAAATGACCTCAAATGGTCAATATCACATAGATTCAGTCACAAAAGCAAGTAGGAAGGTTATTGGTGTCATAAGAAGGATTTTACAATCATGTACCCCAGCTGTCAAATCTAAAGCTGTACTTATCGCCTCGTTCAAGCCTATAATTGGAATCGGCTCACGTTGCATGGTTTCCCAAAGACCAAAAAAGACAAAAACACTAACTCGATAGGTTCAACGTGCTGCTGTTAGAATGTGTTTAAATAACTACACCAGAGACGCAAGAGTGACCGATATGAATCTCCTCCCTAAAACTGGCAAGCCATTGAAAGCCAATGTCGGAAATTTACCCGCGTATCTATGACGTGTTCAAGATAACCGAGGCCTCAATTGGTTGATATGACGGGCGGAATTTCTTGGCAAACCCATCCGCCAACTCTCGCGCACCCTTTTATGTTATATATACCGTCGTCAATGGCTAAAACTACGATTTATTCAAATATCTTTTTCCCTGTCGACCCGGCCACTTGAACAACTTGCCTCACCAATTACTTGATATTATTAATTTCAAAGCTTTTAAAGAGGGAGTCCTGATATGCTTTGTTAATGTTTGCTGGCAAGCATTCAACTCACACCCCACAACCATTTACGTGTCGGGATCACCCAAACGCTAAGCATGGAATGCAAGGAACCTGCATTTGATGTGGAGTATAATGATCCGGTATCCCGATCCATCTTGTGCTTAATACTGCTTTTCTGTTTTGTGTGCAAGGGCAGGCTGTTCCAAATCTAAATCATCCTGTGGCATACAGTTGTGCTTAACAGCGAAAAAAAAGACAGATATATTTCTTGAACAAGAACTCTAACCATTCTCATAGTAATGGCACCATCAATTTATGTTCACAACAATGCATCTTCCCGGTTTAAGATTTACTAGCAAACTGGATAGCTATGTAGCTGTGCTACGGCAATGGCCAAACAGGTTTTTCCTGAGTGAGAGTACACCACACAAAGCCTTCTATCTGGTAACATACTAGAAAACTGTTTTGAAGCAGAGAGAACTTTGAAAAATGTTCAACAAGGATTAATCGGACTGCCTAGGGCGTCAGAATTCACATCTGCAAACATTCAAGCTGTAAGACAGGAGCTTCGCAATAACCCACACGCAAGCATAAGGAGAAACCATGTTGCAAATGTCTCCAGATCATCATTTCAGCGATCGGTAGTGATGGACATCCATGGCATCGATACAAAAATGTGAGACGCCATAATTTGGAACAGGTGATCCTCAACCGTAGCTGGCATTTTCAATCAACAGACCACGGCTCTTCTTAAGAGAACTTGTTATTGATGAGGCCAATTTCCAATGACTGGCTCAGTAAACTCTCAAAATGTGAGAGAGAATGCACCAAAAGGGAACCTCCAATGATTGGTCTAAAACAGAACTATCGATCGCAGGAAAGTTGGCGTTTAGCAGCTGTTACAGGTAACAAAACCTAATCGGACCATTTTCCTTGATGGAACTTTGAATGGTGCTGGTTATCTCACTATACATTTAATCAAACATTTTTAACCAGGTGAGAGTTGCGGCACATTTTTCAGAGCAAAGAAATGGAGCAATTCATTGTGCCTGGTTTCTGTATGTAGAAACTGCCTTCAGGAAACTCTTTCCAAATCAGACATTGGTTAGGCATATGGTGGAATGGCCCCCTCAGTCACTGGATCTAACTCCACTAGATTGTTGGCTATAGGGTGATGTTTTACAATGAGGGTCCCCCAAACAAATTACAATAAAATACGAAGAGGGATAAACAATGCATTTACCACAATTAGGAGAACGCATGTAACCCTTAAGAAGCTGTTCAATACATGTATCCAGGGCTACCAAGTGCAGCGCAAATCAGGGAGGGACATTGGGAGGAAGATAGAAAACTAAAGGTAAACCATTAAGATAAATTACTTTTGATGTTGCAATTTGCATTCAACCATGCCTAAGAAAAAGATGCTCTGTGGGAAAAATCTGTTTTGCTGACTTATGTTCAGTGGAACACAAATCTTGTGAACCACTCAACCAAAATGACCAAAAAATTTCAGGGTAAAG
Organism: Ophioderma brevispina; assembly: GCA_023653785.1. Classification (NCBI taxonomy): domain Eukaryota; kingdom Metazoa; phylum Echinodermata; class Ophiuroidea; order Amphilepidida; family Ophiodermatidae; genus Ophioderma; species Ophioderma brevispina. The sequence continues at coordinate 21,284 of JAMKCH010019330.1, read as the reverse complement.
ATTGCCTCTATACCCATTTTCTTATGATAAAATAAAATCGACAGATATCAAACTACAGAAAAGTGGAAAAATAACACTTTCATTTGGGGTAAAAGTTTTTATGGGTCACCCTGTAGAATGATAGTTGTTTTGGAGCAAAATAACAAAGTAAAATTTTAGTCTCACATATGCTCTAAAAGAAAGCGTTTATGCCTAAGAAGGTCACAATTGGAAAGTTAAAGAGAAATTGATGGTAAGCTGTATAGATGGGTGTAATTAAAATCACGGATCCCCATTCTAAGCACAAAAAATCAATTTTGAAAGACATTTCCCTCTACCACTTTGTGAGGGATTTGTTTCATTAAAACAATCCAATCCACCTTTTTAAAGGAACCCGTAAAATTTGAATAATATACAATTACTGCTAATAAATATTATTGTCCACATATCAAGTGGTTTCAAGCTCATCGAAAAATGGAATTATATTAACCATAACATTAATTGAAAACCATCTAGTCTAACCATCATAAAACCATGTGCCTATTTAAAATTCGCACTGGTGTATAACGTATTGGATAACGATCATCACGTTGCTTTCATACATGAATAGGAATATATATCATGAAAGCATCACGTGGTGAAGGTATAGCACGCTACTACTGTGCTGTCCTGTATCTCGTACACGTTCTACATATCCCATATGGACTAGCGCGAATTTCAATAGCGCATGGTCCTGATACAATGATTTAATTTTAATTGGTTAGTATAATTCCGTTTTTCCATGAAACCACTCGATATATGTTCAATAATTATCTTATAACATTTTATTGTCTAATCTTTTCCTTTTCTAGTACGGTTCTCCTTTACCAATGGAAATCATAAATCTAGAAAATAGAAGATCTGTATCATAAATTTACTCATTTACATCCATCAATAGCAGTGAGAATCGCAGATGAAGACTTCGCATGCAAGCAGTTTATGTGTGCCTGCCATCCTTTGTTCTCACTTGTAATTACACCCGCACTTGGGTGCGGCACCGCCGTGGCACTTACGCGCCACTCTACGGCCAATACAAGGGAAACAGAGTGGTATTATTTGTATTGACACACATGCAATGGATTCATTTTCAAGATGGTGGCCATTCAAGGTTATGGACCCCAAAAGATGCCTCCACACATTACAACACTTCATAATAGTCCAATCCATCACTTCATCTGGCAAAATCCAACTAATACAGCCCAATCCTTCTACACTATCTGACATAAGCGCATGAAAGTTGATGTTATGTTTCCTGTAACCTGCCCGTGTTATGCTTTTCTTTTCTGCCCAGGTTTGAGATGCTGAAATCCCTAAAAAGTTTATTATTTTGTATTTTAAAGAAAATATCAAGGTTTCTTCTTGTGATCACAATTTGTGATGTGATTTTAGTAGATTTTAAACCAAAGAACAGTTGCAAAATAATTTTCAAATGTAGGGTAGTGTATTGAAACAATATTGTAGGTATTAGAGCACAGTGAAGGTTGGTGAAATTGCTGTTACTGCAAAATTACGAATAATGAATAATTAAATAGTTGCCTCATTATGATTTGCAAAAAATGTTACGGGGAAACAACATTGACTTTCATTGGCCTAATGTACAAACACTGTTAAACATAAGAAATTTTTATGAGCAGAAAACTTTCACTAATAGAGATTGTGCTGTACATAAACACATCTTCATTTTTAAAAATCACAGAGTAAACTAATGTTTTGTTTTGTTTTTAGATTTAAACTGTTCATATAGCATTGCGTTAAAAAATAATACCACTGTTAAATCTGCCAATATTTTTGTCAGACAAACATCTCATGCTTTACCATGCACCAACCATGCCGTAACTCAAGACACATGAAATCACAAACCACACAGATTGTTAGATAATGACATGGTAACTTTAATGTACAAAACATGCACTGCAGGCACACACAGACATACACATATTATTTTTATGGAAATAAATCCTTGTTAATATTCTGAGGCCAGGCAATACTTTTTTCCTGAATTGTTTTAGGAATGACTTAGGTATAACATGACATTGTGATTTTAATGAGCTGTTAGATATAATGTATTAGTAATCCTTACACCATGATGATGAAACTTGAAATACAAAATAATATTGTGCAATTTAACAGAACCCTTAACCGTTAGGTAGATCAAAATTAACATTTACAGAGTATCTTGAAAAAATCTCAACTGTGATTTGAAATATCAGTTTCAATATGCAACAATTTGGATTTAGAAAGAGCATTACCTTAACAACAAAATTTCTATAATATCAACAAACTTTGAGAATTCCAAGCAATTTGGACACTTTCTAATCATTTTTGTACATGTCCATTACAAAATGTGTACTGAGGCAGGACTTCACTTTTTCTACAATTTCTATATACATGTATGACAGTAAAAGTGTAATTAAGGTTCTTTGATAATATTGTTCTAACTTTGAAGATAAGCTTCAAATTTGTGTCATTTCTTTTCAGAGTTTGTTGAGAGACAATATAACCAAAGTTTATTTTAAAAATAAGCCACACAAAGAAACTGGTTAGTTCCCAAATTACAATTTGTTCTCTTTTCTATACCACTTTTATTATCATCACTGAGAACTTCAAATGACTATTTCTGCATAAAAGCAAATATAATAATTTATTCAGGCTTGTCAATTTGGAAATGGTTAACTACTAGTATTATTAGTTATTAGGCAAGTTGGGGTCGGATACGGAATACATGGAATATAGTTGAGGAACCCCGTACAAGGTGAGGCCGCAGGCCGAAACGGGTACGGGGTTTCCGAGACCAGAAAATATTCCGTATCCGATCCCAACTCACCTAATGACGAATTTATCATACCCAGTGACGCAAGTATAGGCCTAATAGCATTCTTACGTTTTAGTTCCAAATCAGTGGCAGAAAATGCTGCACACCCGCGTTTTGTGCCAGGCTAGGCTAAGCTAACCGTAAGTAACGACGACATTATGTATTTACTTGACAACAGATATTGCGCATGCGCATTTCTTATTGACCAGATACGAAGCCCCAGATGTGCTCAGATGGCAGGATACGGGAAATAACTAGTCAGTAAATTGAGGCGAATGACCAATGATATCGCTAGAATCAACTAGATGGTATGATAAATTGTCATGTTAGTTTATGACACAGCATGACGGCCATAGGCATAAATTGGGTGGGGTATATGCCCCTGATGTTTGCCAAGGGAGGGCCCATGTAATCTTCTCCCTCCCCCAATTTTTACCAATACTTTCTCATTTAACACATTTGTAAGCATTCAAGCATCCATTTCATATGAAAATTCAACCAGAAATGGGCTCACAGCACATTCGATGGTCAAAAAGCTGTGAAGTGCTCTGCTCACTCTGCCAAATGGATTGAATGTACATAATGACTTTTCATCTTCAACGTATAAAGACATTTACATCACTCTGTGACAGCGCATATGAGTAATTAACATTGTGAAGTGGAAGGGAAGCATTTCAAAAACCTCTTGGTCTAGATTTGATATACACTCTAAATTTTAAAATGCATATCGCTCATATAAATTAATAATTGCAAAGTTGTAATTTTATAAGTCTTTGGACACTTATACTGCATGGCAATAACTTCAAGAAAGTTCCACAATATTTATAGCAAACCCAAAGTATTCCAAATAAAAAAAAACACTTGCACATGGAAGGGAACAATATCTTACAAAATACTTTACAAGAACTATTTTGGACCTAAGTATTCCTGTCACTAAAACCTACACTTAGTGGAGTAAGTTTGTAAGTAAAACCCTATCCCTTAGTGGGGGGAATCTATTTTAGAGGTTAGCTCTTAGACCCTGTACACACTAGCAACATAGTTTATTTCGACCAAGGCTGGCAAAAGATGACAAAATCATATAGCGTATATGCACATCCCTTATTTTGACAAAGATTAAAACAACAAAATAAAGTTGTTGTTTTTTCAATTAAGCAAAAGATTTAAGGCACTATCAGTGATTTGCTGAATCCGAAAATAAAAAAAAAATCATCAAAAATCAGATTTTAGCACGTCTGTAACAAGCATAGGTATCTCAATATACCCTACAAATGATAACACCAAAAGCAGCCTAATAAGGACAAAATCTGATATTTTAGTCATTACTGTCCATACGGACACTTACTACAACATGTAATTGAATGGAGATTCCTATCTTTGAACACTGCCGTTTTCTTCCTTTTCTGTAAATTCTTTGGTTGGAAAAAATACATCGGTCCTCGGACCGCTTGTGTCGCCTGCCGTCGCGGTTAGTGAATGATAGGCCTAACATGACCTTTGACCTTGATATGTGACCTTCAACCTCATCAACAAATGAGAGATCCCATTTTTTTTTTTTTTTTTTTTTAGCGTATATGCACATCCCTTATTTTGACAAAGATTAAAACAACAAAATAAAGTTGTTGTTTTTTCAATTAAGCAAAAGATTTAAGGCACTATCAGTGATTTGCTGAATCCGAAAATAAAAAAAAAATCATCAAAAATCAGATTTTAGCACGTCTGTAACAAGCATAGGTATCTCAATATACCCTACAAATGATAACACCAAAAGCAGCCTAATAAGGACAAAATCTGATATTTTAGTCATTACTGTCCATACGGACACTTACTACAACATGTAATTGAATGGAGATTCCTATCTTTGAACACTGCCGTTTTCTTCCTTTTCTGTAAATTCTTTGGTTGGAAAAAAAGTAACTTATGAGAATTCTACAGACTTATCCTTCACTTTAAGCTATTCCTGCAAATTTCAAATAGTTTGACTCTTTTGGGTAGATCATTGATAGTGCCATTAGGCAATTCAATAATGCATACTGGTTGATATCCAACAGACACACTTGCAGTTTGTTTTTTTACGTATGCAATTGCATCTGGGCATTACAGCAAGAGACTAAAAATCATTCAGAAGCTACCCCCTGCTGAAGCTGACCCTAGGTCTGATGGCAGGAATATAAGCACGAAGAGATTTCCATAATTGGGCTGTAGATATTAAAGCAATAACAGCACATTTTTTGAAGAGCGCCCCCAATTTTCAATTTGCCCCAATATTTTTGCACAGTTATGTTGGATAGGAAGCTATACTTGGGAACGAGAAAGCTAAAAAATGTGTATTTATCATAAAATAAGCGATTTTGTAATTAGAATTGGGATCCCAGATTGTACTTAACGACAGAGCTGAAAGCAGGTGCGGATCCAGGGAGGGGGCGGAGGGTCTCGCGCCCCGGTAAAATTCTCTGCAAAATCTTGCAAAATCGGTCCATTTTGGACAAGTTTTACCAGCCTTTCTCAGCCCCCCGGTAATTTTGAAATTTTTCAAATCCTGGATCCGCCCCTGAAAGAATTGCTAAGTTTATGTCCATCGTGATGAAATAGTGCCACCTCAGAAAATGACCTCTACCTTGCCTTGGCCTGAAAAGAACCACTAAAACACTAATGGATGAGCGTAGACCGCGCATGACCCTATTTCCCAGCTAATTTCATATTGGAAGGCCATTTACAACAGCCGTTGTATTATTATCGGAATCTCCGATATTAATTATTCTAATAATTACAAAATTCCTCTCGTTTTGACACCTGACCCATTTTCTACTTAACCTTCACAGTATACATGTAGTTTACTAGCCAGTTAACCAATGCCACCGTGTAAAATCTCAAATTTGTGAAAAAAAAAATGGTGCTATTATTGCTTTTAACAATCTTTCAATGGCATTTTTTTGTTATTTCTTTGCAATGAACGGCAAATGTGTTATGCGATCTATCATACTTCAGTGTAACTGTGGTCACACCATTTTATTCATTATTATTTTAAAATCTTCATCTAATAACCGATGGTGTAGGCGGTACGGGTGTCGTATCCAGTATTTTTATACAGAATCACAGTTGTATCACCCTATATAACACCAGCTAGTTAGCTAAGAATCTTTAAATCCAATAAATTATTAAGTTCTAAGAATCAACCGATTAGCATATTGCACAACAGCATCCTCACAGTACTGCATGATGCATCTTCTCAATTTAATTTGAGCAATTTGCTGAACTCACAATCACAACATTTCTAAGTGAAACCGGGCCAAAAAGCTACTACTTAAGGTCTAGACTTCCTACTACCTATATTAAAAGACTGAATCCACTCTACAAACCATTATATCTGCATTCATTCCATTTGTAATGAATCTATTCACCGCGACCTACCTCACATGCCACACTTTGTTTGCATTTGGGAAAAATTTTGGAAAAATTGATAAACAACGGTTTCAAAACATGTGAATTCATATAATACTATATAAAACAATGTACAATAAAGAGCACCAATGGTGCTGTAGCTCACCCTCAAAAAATAACAAACAACAAGCAAGAACCCCAATGCAATGTTTGACTACTACACCAGCTAGACCAATCCCTAAAGAGTCTTACACATTTTGTCAACCATTCATAACATGACTTCAATGATCTAATTACCTCTGACACTCAAATGTGATTCCACTTCGATGTGAAACACTTCAAAGATAAATCTGACAAAATTTGATCAATTCCATCTTATTTCTGTGAATGAGGTTGTTGATGCTGGATGATTCAGTATTCTGCATCCACATCCTTCAACAACTTAGTTTTAGTCCATTGCGGCTGTGCCCCGACTTCATAGGGGGGGGCAAAAAAACTAAATTTGTTCTGTGATGCTTTCAAACATTACCTCAAAAAACAATTTCTTCTCACAGGTTTCTTTTAACCTACTTTGTTTACCCCCATTTATCTCACACGTCCATTAAATCTAAGGTCTGTATGCACAAGAGTTCGATCCTGTTTTTATTAGACCTGGTCTAAAGTTTAATTTTGTCCCACCATAAAAGACATTTTCCTTTTGTGCTGACAGAATATTTTGTATTTATTCTTGAAATTTTCAATCTTAACTTTGTTTTTGCTATTAATTTATCAAGTAAATGTTAAGTAACTGTTACTTTGGACAAAACTAATTGTGACTTAAACCAGGTCCAACTTTAAACCTGGGTCTAACTTTTGGTGATGCATACGTACCTCCACGGTCCATATGCACAGGAGTTAGACCAGGTCCTAACTTTAGACAATGTTCTAAGTTTAATTTTGTCCCCACCATGCAAGACATTTTCCTTTACAAACTGACACATGTTAATTTTGTATTTAAATTTTGAAATTTGAATTTTAAATCTTTTCAAATTTGCTAGTTACATTTATGAAGAAAGTGTTGAATAACTATCAATTTTGAGGCCAACTAATTTTGACTTCAAATAAACCAGGTCTAACTTTAAAACCGGGTCTAAAATTAAAACCTGGTCTACACTTAAACGCTGGTCTAACTTTTTGGGCATACGGCCTTAAAGAAATATGTCATGATTCTTCCTCTGATATTTTGGACAATTTGGTTATGGATGGAACGCTTCAGTAACGTAGATTACCTATAAAATCAAAATAAGTTGCAAATTGTCCACATTTGTTGAGTAATTTTGCCCGTTTAATTTTCCGCCCAATAGATTACTCGACAACGATTCCGACAAATCCACATCGCAGGCAAATGGTGCCGTCAAAGTGATGACCATCCATAATTTACGTCGTGTGACCATCAATCGCAGTGTTGCCCACTAATAATAATTCAAAACACACGAAATGAAACAAAAGAGCATTCTGGAACTTATTTTTCTAATTTTATTATACTTTCATTAATCCATTAATATTACGTGTCGCAAATAACAATTCGAGTCAACACGATGTGTTGGTCATCACTTTGACGTCAAAAGGAGAGCAAAAAATTGGTGCGATTTCGGATTCAATGAAGCCGTGGCCCGAAAAATCGCACGTTTTCGTCGTATGTCAAAAACAAGCAAAAATTAAAATGCCTCTATTTTGTTAATTTTACATCAAATTGTATTATTTTTCGGGAATTACGTGATGTATGTACATATATTTTATGAATGTAAGTCAAAAATGCGCTGACAAAAATCTTGACATATTTCCTTTAAATGCTGATAATACTTGTTTCAATTTCAGTGTTTGGAGCAGAAATTGGTTGTCCTTTTTGAATGAAATTTTGCACAAATTTGGCCCAAGTTCTCGATCATTTCTTCATACACTACCCAACAACCCTAATAGCTTACCAAGCACACAATGTAGCTAAAAATAATTATTCTACAATTTAAAATGTTTTGAGCTACTTTTACCGTTAGAGTAAAGTTGCAAATATAAACAATTTGGAAGACTCTTTATAGGCGTTTTCATCTGCATAAAAGTGTGTTATGTTACATTGAAATCACATGAGGCACTCACTGGGTTGAAGCTCTAGGGTACAATATTTTGCAATATTCGTTCTTATCACATTACAATTACAATTACAATTAATTTACCGCTTTTACAAAAATGAACAAAGCGTATACAAAATGCCTCAAACAATACATACACACCAGAGCAAACCAATTAGACATTAGGTATAAGTGAGTTTTGTAGAGTCGATGTGAATGTGGTGAGTGTATTTTTGGCCTAATAGAACGTGAAGTTGATTCCAGAGTTGCGGTGCACAATTTATGAATAATCACATGCATATCAAAAAGCAACTGTTACTTGCACTCCTTGTTTTATTCAGGGACTTCGCAAGAGATGATCAAATCTGCCAATACTAATTCAGTTAGACCGTGCTAATTTTTAGACTACCCTACCACAATTACCATCTAATCTTATGTGTGTGTTGTGTGTGCACACGTGCGGCATGTGTGTGTGTGTGCGTGGGTGTTGTGTGTGCACGATATTTTCAAGAGCCTCCACCCCTTGAATGAACCAATGGTAGGGTCTTCTAAGAAATGTGAATGCCTTACTGCATTGGCTGCAATCTGCTTCTTTCTACAGTTTGCCCCTGGCCCTTCTCTAGTTGACATTACCTGAGAAGTCTTTCTCAATAACTACTTACAGATGTACTTAGCATTTTCTAACTCCTACTTTTAACATGAAACTTATTACGTTGGAGGGGCTTCAACAACCTTTTTAACCAGTTTCCTATCATCTTGTAACTCCTTAATTATGCCACCATTGGCGCAAGTGGCTCAGCAGGACCTTCATGAACCTTTTAAACTTGTCAGTTTTACGTCACAACTAACTCGGAACTCTAACCACTTCACCTCAGAGGCACAATAATATTAAGCTCTGAAGACACTGGTGGAATAATGGGCACTCTAAAATTAGTTGACCTTTGACGCTTACCCTTATGATCCCATGTGTGCTCTTATAACCCGGAGTGTGCCCCTTGCCTTAAAAGGTCATGATCTCAGAAGTGACCTTCAACCTTGTGAACCTTAAAGTGTAACTATAACAGGCTATTTTTAATTTAAGTATGTTTTAAAAGATGTCTTGCGGTCTGAAGAAATAATATCTCTGCAAGATATTGATTGCCTTATTAGCATAATTAACTAATAATGTTTTGCCCATGTGATGTCCGGCCATGTTCGGCATTGGTGACGTCGCTCAGGCATTGGGATGTTTGTATGACTTTGTAATTCAATAGATAAATACACTCGCGGTTCTCGAACCGCTAACGCCCCCTGGCGATCGGTTTACAACCTCAATCAGCGCGAGAGTACATGATCTCCCACCCCTCCACCAAAGTTTCATTCATCAAATCGGACTTATGGATTCTTCAGATAGTTTGTTCCCAGCTTTTTGGTAAAAATACCCCAATTACTCATTAATTAATACAATTAGTACCTAATAGCATATGCCACGCCCATAATCTTATCAGATGACGGCATGGCAGTCCCGCTCCCACCCACCAAGTTTCAATCACAATCGGACTTATGGATCTTCAGATAGTTTGTACAACCCACGTACTCATTATTTGCAAATTAGGTACCTAATTCGCATATGCCACATGCCTCATAATCTAATCAGATGAAGGGCATGGCAGTCCATCCCACCCACCCAAGTTAACATCACCATAACCCTTATGGGTCTCATTTTATCGGTTCACAAGATTGTGTAGACCCGCCGCCGCCGACGCCTTGACTGATAGATCAACCCCCTACTGCCTTTCAATCCAGGGGGATAACAACCGGTGTCTAATGAATGTCTAGGGTACTCCTGGTCAAAATCGGATATATAGTGTGTCTTTAGATAGCAGTAACGATCGATTAAAAACTGGGGCGGATTCTTGAACAAGATAGCTGAAAAGGTGTTAGGTGTATGGCATTTCACTAATCTTTTCACTGGCTACTTATTTCAGACACCTATTTTGCTATATACCACCTATTTCAATTTTTCTCATGGTCCTTCAAAATGGCTGCAATCTACAGAAGATATTATAATTTTTTTACTTTGATACAATAATATGTGTCCATTTTTCTGACTGAAAGACTTCATTTGAAACAAAATGTATTATAATATGTTGAAGCAAATTATAATTAGCCGGTATTTCGCTTTAAAGAGAGTGACTCAAATAGCATTCGTACCCTACTGTATATAAAAAAAATATCTAGCCATGGTCAAGTGGTTAAAATACCTTTGACATGTGGCAGCTACCTTTTCCATCACAAAGAGAGGAAGTCATGTTGACCATTTATGAGTATGCATCCTTTTTGGAATCAGCATGCAGCATCAGCAGCATTTTTTTTCAACAATGACTTAGTTGACCACTAGTCAACTTTTGACCCCAATCTGCACACACGATACACTCTTAACAGATCATTCTGAAAACTCCTGTAAACACCATCCATTTAAGTGCATTTTAACAGTAATGCAATTTTTCAAATCCATTTTAACAATGACTTCAATGCCCAACTGACCTTTGACCTCTTACCTCAGACACAATTAAAGACCCACTCCTTAAGCGTCATTCTGAACTGCAAATGCCCAACTTATTTCTGTGTAAAGTATTTGAGCATTTTTCAACAATGAAATCAAATGACCCCTTGATGACATTTGACCTTTTATCCCCCAAGATGATTCATTCGTTATGGGCCACTTGAGAACTTTGGCAAATGCTCGCATATCTGTGGAAGAAGCATTTTCTGCATTTCAGCTTGATCCAGACAACCTCTAAATGACCTTTGACCGGAACCTCTTTTTAACACACCTGTAGTCCCTTTCCCATAGGTCAGTATGTCCAAGTGCCACCAAATCCATTGAGGAATGTACAAACAAGAAGCATTTTTAAAATATGGACGGATGGCAGACAGATCATTTATTGACAGATCAATTCATTGCATGACATTCAGCTATGGCACATTACCTATCTGCTGAGCTAAAAAATGATAGCGATGAGATCTACATCTTGTGGCAATCTAATTGCGTTCGTACAAATTTTATTTAACAGCTGCTGATTTGCATCGTCTGTCCTAATACCACCTGCATGACTAGTTTTATTGTTCATTTCACTAACTGTACATCTAATGTTAGTGCTACATGTTGACATGATCGTATTTCTCCCTATCTATTTCCAGCTGTTCTTGAGTTAGTTTGTTCATAGGTGAAATCGATATGTAAAGTATAGGAAGGCCATCACATTCAGCACAACACCTAGAGACACCGGCCACAATACACACGGAGAAGAGAGAAGCAAAAATAACAAGATAATAACAACAAAACTATAATATGTTAATAGAGCATTAATGATGGATGATAGCGAGTTTTGAATGAGCAGGCACGGATATGGCTGTGCCTGTTAGTGTATAATACTAGCTGAACAAGTTGACATTAGATGCATTTTTACAAATTTCAAAGATTGCCCCTTTAATTGGTCTACATGAGCTTTAGTCATAATTGCAATTTACACATAATATGCATGCCATGATGGTTTTACTCTTTCATGTAGCAAAGGAATTGACATATCTGAAGTACCACTTTAGCAATTCTCACAAATGATGCATGACATGGTGTTTCATGCATTGAAGGAATTTTACTATATCCAATGTACAATTTTAGTAACAGCAATTATGCATATTAATACCTAATTTGCATATTCTACAATAAAAATTTTATTAGGTCGAGAACTCCTCAATCCTCTTTCTTCCACTAAATTACATCATTATACAACCTTATGAAATTCCAGATAACTCACAATTTTTTACTTAATTTTTCATAAATTATACAAATTTTGTGCCAAAAATCTGATCAGGTAGCGAACCTACCAACCTGCTTCCCTCCACCAAGTTGCATCATATCCCTTACAGAACCTTAGGTAACTTGCTCACAAGCATCCGTGTGTGTGTGTGTGTGTGTGTGTGTTCTTGCATGCATACATGTACGTCTGTGTGTGTGTGCATTGTGTCTCCCTCTCTTCCTCCCTCCCTCTCCTTCACACACACACACTCATACTTCCTTTAACAGGCGAGAAAACACTCAAATCAAAACACACACATGCACACACATACGCATAAGCTTGGATGTTTAAAATCAATGCATTAGGCCTATAGTTAGACACAGATTCAGATATGATCGTAAGCACATCTGATTTGAATATAAGCTTACACAATGTCAATGTTTAAAATCAATAATAATGTACATAAATTAAAATCTGCTGGAAATGGGAATAACTGACACATCAAACTGATTGGACGTAATAAATTACGAACTTCAAAAGAAAAGAAATCTGGAAACAAAATTAGTTAATATCAAAATAGCAAATGAACCCGGAAGTACTGGTAGTACATCAGTTTGAGAGGTTAGCCAGTGATGATCATCTCTCATTGGTTGAACCCAGCTGCAGGCAGCCAGGAAGGCAGCCAGGAGGTATCTATACAAATTTATCATCCATATGGAACAAACACAGACCTAAATAAATACTAATCGTATGAATACTATGAACCTGCGAGGATTTCACAAATTAGCTGCAATCATAAATTTCCCCTATTTAGAGTTGATTTGTGTCACCAATCTGTGTTTATTTCCATTCATGATTTCAATTGTAAAAGAGTTACCAATTAATATTTGGAAAAGAAGGGAAACACATTTTTTTAAATGAAAATGGGAAATTTAGGAAATTAAGAGGAATACAAATATTTCCAAATCTCCTGGTGTAGATATTGATTGGTTCCGTAAACCTTACAATGCACTGCCTACATTCCTTTTTTTTTTTGTGTGTGTGTGTGTAATTTTTCCTTGTTTCTTATCAAGATGAAAGCAGAAAACTTGTAGTAGTTCTTGTGGTAACAATTTAGTTTTAATAATGCAATAAGCATAGTGGCCCATTTTCATGTGGTTATTATTTTCATGGTTTGGGGGAATGACAAGACTAAACAGGAGGATGAATTTCAAAAATCCTGTAAAAAATATTTTTGACCCATACGGCCGGTGTGCGTGTGCTTGTGTCTCTCTCTTTTACATACATACAGGTCTGCATTCATGCATGTTTGTAGCATGCATGTATGTAGCATGCATGCACGCACGCATGCACGGACACACACATATGCATAAGTATTTGATACTGAAGAAGCTTATAAAGGTGTGGGTACCTAACATATTTTTTTTTAAAACTTCTACCACATCACAACATCAATGACAGTTTACTTAGTTGGGGAAACATTTGTTATCAGTACAATTCAAGTGTCGGTACATCGCGAAAGGTCCACTGCTGGCAAATCTGCACCCCCCCCCCCAAAAAAAAATTCCTGGCTACGGGCCTGGTTAAACCAAAGTTTTTAAATCCGGTTTTGTCCCCGCTAACAGGGGTGGCCAGATACACCTCACACAGCAATACTGCTGTGTGAGGATTTATTTGAGCAAAAGTTAATTTACTGGTTTCGCTAGATAGTAGATAGGGACAGTGGGAATCTCGTTAATCCATTCATGCGCATCTGTTTTTAAAAAGTATTAAAAATGGAAGATTTAATGAAAAGCAATTTTGTGGTTATGATTGGCTTGTGTTCTTTAATTGGCAACCATATTTTCTTCAACCTCTCACACAAAATATTTTTAAACCTTAGATAAATACAGTATCCATTAGGATCAGTGTAACATACATGTTAATGTTACAGCACAGAAAACGTGCAAGCTTATAACCGCCTGACCGTGCGACTTTACACATATCATATCCTATTACTTATTGATTTGCTTCACAAAATTCACATAATTATCTAATCAATTTTACAGTTGCAAAGGCAACATCCAACCTTGTTATCTGCCTGAAATTGTTCTACTGGTGGTCATATCACATGTAGGAAGAAATCCTTATTTAACACAATGACAAAAATGTTTTTAATTGCCTGATTGAATTTCTTTCCAACAATTAGTATTAGTATATTAGATTTTGGTTTTGCCTATAAATTCTTTTCTTCAATCTGCAAGGATGTAGTATTCAAACAGTAACAGACATGTACCCATACAAAATATGTATATATGAGCATCCCAAATGCATATTCAATTATGCAGTACATGCGATATAAAATTATATACACAGTAATAAATTGATTGGTTTTGTTACTGTGTGTGTGTGTGTGTGTGCATAGATATAATATTATATTGGTGTGTGTAGTGTTTGTGTGCATACAAAAGGTGGTTGTGTAGTAACTCAGATAAATTGTGTTACATAACAACTTGAATATTACAGAGTGACAACTCAAACTTTATGAATATGTTGTAATGTTACATAACCGTTTGTAACTTATGTTAAACACCATTAATGGCAAATAGTACTCTGTATGTGGAGCTGTCTTGCTGCTACTATATATGAAGGCAAATGACTTACTTAGCCTCATCTGACCTACACATTAAATGCAAAAAAGCATCTGATTCCCAGTTTGTTTGTTATTGTTGTGTTTCTTTGTTTGTTTGTTTGTTGTTTTTTCTTTTGGTATTTGAGCTGGAAAAGCATTAAATTTGAAAAAAAAATAAATATTGCTATTTGTTTCTGAGCTGAAGATGGAATATTTATTTTTAATCCTGACCATTTTTGAGGATCTGAGAAGTCAACTACCTACCTGGATAAAACAATTCAAGAAAATAAGTTACGCTTTCCTAAATCACATGATTTATTGGCCGGGACTGTCGTAATCCGTATCATAATTGCTGTTGTGCACAGTTGTAATAGTTTAATTAGTATGGAACTTTGACCTCGGGATGTCCGAAAACAGCCTCCCCCTGCTCGTTCGTTTGTATTATTGGTAATCAGAGAAAATAAGGTGATAAGGTGATTTTTGCGGGATTTTTTACTTTCAGTTTTTGAGTGTGCATTTTTTTTTTTTTTTTTTTTTTTCTTTTGGTATTTGAGCTGGAAAAGCATTAAATTTGAAAAAAAATAAATATTGCTATTTGTTTCTGAGCTGAAGATGGAATATTTATTTTTAATCCTGACCATTTTTGAGGATCTGAGAAGTCAACTACCTACCGTGTTGTTCCTAATAAACGCCCCTGCTCTAATAAACGCCCCCTACAGATTTTTGGATAAAACAATTCAAGAAAATAAGTTACGCTTACCTAAATCACATGATTTATTGGCCGGGACTGTCGTAATCCGTATCATAATTGCTGTTGTGCACAGTTGTAATAGTTTAATTAGTATGGAACTTTGACCTCGGGATGTCCGAAAACAGCCTCCCCCTGCTCGTTCGTTTGTATTATTGGTAATCAGAGAAAATAAGGTGATAAGGTGATTTTTGCGGGATTTTTTACTTTCAGTTTTTGAGTGTGCATGAACTCCCTTTTGAAAAATGCACCGCCCGGGGCGTTTATTAGGAACAATACGGTATATATGAAGGCAAATGACTTAGCCTCATCCGATCTACACATACTATGCAAAAACGCATCTGATTCCCAGCTTGTTTGCTATTGTTTTTTTTTTCTTTTGGCATTTGAGCTGGAAAAGCATTAAATTTGAACTAGGATTTTGCGGTTCTTGGCTTTCGCACTCCCTATGTTCAAAGAATATAAGCAGTGGGCTGCCCAACTTGACCTCACATAATCTTTGACCTTGGCACATGACCTTTGACTGCATCAACAAATGAGGGATCCCATGGTGCACCTATGACTCAAGTTTGGTTCCAATTGAACTTCCAATTTTTCAATTCAGGTCAATTTAAAAAAACTTAACATTTCAGTGACACATACGCTCGTACATACATACATGTACACACGCACAACGGATCGCTGAGTGGACCTGCCAGCTATGCTGGCGGCCCACAAAAAAATAGGTATTTGTTTGAAAGTATATATTGCAAAAATTTTGAGCTAAAAATGAAGATGGGATATTGATTTTTAATCCTGACCATTTTTGATGACCTGAGAAGTCAACTACTTTATAATTGGACTGAGCTATGTATTAACAGGAAATAATAATATAAATTTTCTGTGAAAAACAGTTGCTTCAACTTGAATGAATACAATGGGTTAACACAGGCAATTTCTGTGTAGCAGGTAATTTTGTGTGGTTTTTATTTTAGTGCTCAGCACCAATAGTGCAATTTTAAAGGTAGCTGGTTTTTTTTTTTTTTTTTTCAGTTTCACGTTTTCTACTTCTTTACATGGCATATTAGTTAACAAAACAATCGATTCCAAATCTTCAGCAAAATTATTGCCCTAGAAGTTTGGATAATAGAAGCAGAAACGTGTATGGCAATTGCCCAGAGAACAGAATTTGTGCACAATGTTCCCGGAATATTATTGATTGAAAATATCTTCACAGAGAAGTATTTTACATAACCTCTCACGGCTGCCCAGAAAGTAGTAAATAGGCTAAGCTTAGAAAAATTGGCCTTATATACATTAAATAAAGAATTGAGAATACATGCAAATTCCAGCAAGTAACCCACTTATTGAAGGGATCCTTCCATAACCTTTGGCCTCAAACTCCCAAAGACTCATTAACTGTCCCTACTCGGTGATCACTCTATTCAATGCACATGTCATCAAATTCCTTCACATTTAACAGCATTTTGCTACCATCAATGACATCAAATGACACCTACATGACTTCTGACCTCACTAATACTCTAAATAAACCTGCACCCAAGGGTCCTGTTTTTTTTTTTAAATTTGTCAAAATCAACCAGAGCCTGTATAAGAAATGGTGAAATATTATTAACTTGTGTCCCCAAATTTAATCATGACCTGAAATAACTGAGAACATGAAATTATATTATAAAGAACCCATCCAAGAATCGCCTCATTCAAGATGCATCATAAACAAAAATCAACTAACTGTTGACAAAAAAAAAATCACTTTGAAAATATTTCAAAAATGGCAATTACCTGAAATGATCCACAAATGGCCTTTGATATCACTTTTGTTACAACCTTATAAAAGTGAACTCCTACACGAGGGTCATATGTCCAAGTTTCACCAAAATGAATTAAATCATGTGTCAAAGGTGGGCCAAAGCTAATCTTTTCTACACTGGCAGACGTCCACAGTGCAGAAGCCATCCATAAGTCTCTTTCCTATATACACTAAAATCTTATGTGGCCTCTGGCATAAATAACAAAATGTCACTGATGACATAATTTCCGATACATCAAAATTGCTACTTGCTTATGTGCTTGTTGTAATAGATACAACATCAAATGCAGGTCCTATGGGGACTAACCCATTAACATCACAATATGAAAATATCATAAATCAAGATTTTACCCCAAGCAAAGTGATAAAAACAATACAGGAGTAGTCGTGTCAACATACAGCTCATTATTTCCGTTATTTCCTTCTATAATGACAGAGCAGCCTGGTAGATAGATCAATCAATTAGTAAGACTGGGTAATCAAAATGTAATATGGTACTACCACTAGGACACAATGATATCTTATGCATAAAACATGTACTGCTAGTCTACTCAATTTAATAGGGAGCAGTTTAGATATCAGTTGAGAAAAGTCCTCAAAATGGTGCAAATATGGTGCAGTGCACAAACATTGCCATTTTCAATATGTTCAAAGCATACATGCTTTTAAATATTATTTATCATTAGGCAAACAAAAAAGCAAACACAAAACAAGTTCAATTTTTTTTTATTTCTTTTAGAAATTGATCTGAGAAATGCTTCAAATTACACAAAAAGTCAAATTTGTTGTAAACCCTATTTTACTACAGTAGTAGTAAATCCAAAGTTTTAAATCCGTTTTTTATCCCGGTAAAACGGGGGTGGCCGGATTCACCTCACACTCGTAGCAATCGCCCTTACTCCCTCCTTCCACTTCGCCTGATTCAATGCATCCTCATCCTCAACCCAACCCTCCTACTCTCCTCCTCCACTTGCTTCTTCCATGCCTTCTTTGGTTGTCCCCTCCTCAAACCGCCCACCTCAAACTCGAAAGCCCTTCTTAAAACATGCTTGTCATCCTTCCTCAGCATGTGTCCATACCAACGTACACTATTTGCCTTTGCCAACCAGTCCAACACTTCTTCCAAACTCAACATCTGCATCGAGTCGTTATCCTATCCTATCCTCTGTCCTTCTCAAAATCCCCATCTCATTTTTGCTCAGACACCATGTCTCGCTCCCATACAGCATCACTGATCTCACATTCCTTTCATCTTCAAAGGATATCTTTTACCTTGTAACAACTCCCCATCATCGAGATGAACTGGGGTGTCAACGTGCGACTGTTGGTGAAGTTTTAGAGCTCTCATCAATCCAATTAAGATGATGACTTTGTATAATAATTATATTATATAGGGTTTTCATCTTATTTTATTTTTATTTATATCGGGTCATCTCCCCTTTATTTATCTTGCTTAGCAATGAGCGTCATGAGAATTTGCATACATATTTATATATTTAATTAAAATCCTATTCATTGCATTTTCATGAATTTGTTATGTTATCTCTAAATTGATAAATATTATTGCCAACAAGTCTGTCTCACTCTTGTCTCGTCTTGTCTTGCTTCGCACAATGTAGCTATGTCATATTCTGTGTCCTTGTCTTTGCACTTTGTTTTTACTATTCTTATTGGGTGGCCAAACCTTGTACGGGCTTTGCTCTCTTTTGGTCAACCCACCAATAAATACTGTAATATTTTTCTTTTTCATATATATTTTGGTAAATGAACTGAAACTGAAACTGAAACTGATTCCCTAAATTTCACCCACCCATACCTTACTCTTAGCTGTCACAGCTACCTGTCCCCCAGATATGTGAACTCCTTCAACGATTCCACCTCATCACACAACTTTTCCACCTGTTCCACCATCCCTCTAGCTCTTTTCTTGCATCTTCCACACACAAAATCTCTTGCCAAACTTGGGGTCACTCTCTTCATCGTTGTGCATCTCCTATGGATCAATTTTCCACATTTCTCACACCACACTGAATTTGCTTTTAAGGGTAGTGTCAACCTTAGTGCTTTTGTTTTCACACAAATTTCTGATTTTTGCACCAGTTTAAACATCACCCTGTGTTCTATCGTTACCAACAAAGGTAATTCAATGCAGACACTCCTGAGTTGTATTTTTTTTTAAAACAGCTATTTGACCATTTAAAGTCACAAAAACCACATGGTCTTAACGGCGGGAATTTAAGCACATTACACGCCGTCAGGAGCAAGGCACAGCATCACGTCGCGTGGTGAATTTTTGCTGCGTAATGAAGCGTGCGTGTTTTAATGTACTTTTGCACGAACGCATCTTGGAAAAACAAAAAATATTATTTGAAAATGTAAACAAAGCGCTAAATTAGACCAGATGAAATTTCAATTTCTTCTGATTTCTGGAGTTGAAGACAAAGGAGGTTTGATTCAATAGTGCATAAAGATGTATTTTCATCACTTGTACAACATACTCAATTTTGAAGTTAAAAGGTAAAGTTATTTGAGAAAGAGAAATGGCGTGAAAAGTAACTTTTACTAAAACACGGATTTTCTCAATGTTCGATTTTCGCAAAATTTATACAAGAACAGTATTGTTCTCTAGTTTCGTTCTACTAGAGCATGCTTACCTGTTTGATGACAATATACTACGAATTGCATCTCTCTCCGATAGATGCAAGGACCAAAACACCCCTATTTTATAAAATAGAATCTTCCGCCATGTTCGATCGGCCTCCATTCGCGGCTTTGCGCTTCCACTCAATAGTGAAACCAGAAGGGTGCACCATAGAGTGGGGAGGTGGGCGGGATATTGTCATCAAACAGGTAAGCATGCTCTAGTAGAACGAAACTAGAGAACAATACTGTTCTTGTATAGTTTCATTCACTAGACTGCTTACCTTGAATTGATGACAATATACTACGAATTGCATCAATTCAGACTAGCACAGCGAGCCCCGGATGGGGGGCATGGTGCATCCCGCTCCGAACATGGCAAGTCGGAAGAAAGAAGAAAGACAAGAGATCACAAGACAAAATCACGGACAGACCTACTAAAGCCCGCCATTAAAAATGGCTAGCTTAAGTATGAAAACCCACAAAGGAACTTACCGAAATGTGGGTCTTGTTATTCTTGTAGATTTTATCTGGCCTTAGTACAGATGTGGCAAAAGCTCCCCTTTGCCCTGGCGTGCCCCCGTTCTTGAAGTAAGCAGATGAGAACGTAGTCGCCATCTTCCAACAGACACTACAAAAAATGGTAGCGATCGAAGCCCCCGTGTAGGCCCAAGAAGAAGAAATGCCTAGTCGAATGAGCCCGAGGATTCCCTTGCGCGGTCATAGCTTTAGAATCCACAAGAACTGAGACTAGCCACCTAGCAACCATTCGCTTGGCCGCCGGGCAGTGCGGTTGTACAAAGGTAAAAAATAATTGGTCGTTATCCGCTCTTAACGCGGCCGTCCTGCGCAAGTACTTTTTCAAGGTGCGCACTGGACACCACACCCTGTCCTCGCTAACACTACTGTGGGAAGCGATATCAGGGAGGAAAGAGAAGAGTGTTGAACGACGCGGGACTCGTTTATTAGCCAGGTGAAAATCAGGACGGAAAAGAACAAGAACAGCTTGCAACCCGAATTGGTAAAAACCAGTTGAAGACGCCAGGAGATAGCATGAAACTCGGAAGCATCTCGTCCTGTCAGCAAGCAAGAAGAGAACGTTTTCAGAGTCTAATTCCAAAGCGTGGCGTCCTCCAAAGGCTCAAAAGGAGGCCTGCTCAGAAACTCTAATACGGTATTAAGGTCCCATTGAGGAACATGCTGCCTAGGTGGGGGACGTTGGTTAAACATCCCAGTAAGGAGCCGAGCCAATGAGCCATCGGTATTGAGCGACGACCCATCAGCAAAACCCCTATGAATGGACATAATCGCAGATTTGTAATTTCGAACGGTACTGGATTCCAGTCCTTCATCAAATTTACGAGTGAGAAAATCTGC